>WEDG01008386.1:0-32698 GCA_017591395.1 Schistocephalus solidus
CCGCGCACCACCACCCGGTTATTTTGCGCCGTGATAGTTTGATCGCGCTTCACGTGATGTTGTTTGTTGTGCCAGTACTGCTGCCACGTTTCGAACTGTACGATTCGGAATAGCCATGGTGTTCAGGTGAATACCATGGCGACACGAGGTTTGCAGCCGGCCAGTTTGACTAGTTTTTGAGATCTGTTGGTAATTCTGTTATTGATTTCTTTGCTGCGCGACACGTGCCTCTGATGCCGGAAGGTTTCAATGCTTTGAGCGAGCAACCGTTGACATTGGATTCGAGGAGCATTGTGGCTCCAAAGGTGGCGGTTGGCACACAACCGTTTTGCCGTACTGATTGTTAATCCGAAATCGGCGCAGCTTCGGCGAATAGGTCCATGTTTCTTTAGATGTTCCTTCTCCGTCACGGTGGTGTTATGCCGTGCCTGGCAAGCAGTTATGGATCGTAGTCGCACGCGCGTTGGTTTGGCCACGCCGGCTCGTTTAGAAGGTGCCTTTGCCACCTCTGTAGGCGACACCGCCCAACGCCACGCCCATGCACCCAGCCATGCGCCGTTCCTCGCCTCAACTGCCGGCCACCCATTCCGACAACGTCCCGCCGTCGTTTAATCTTTCCATCATCCCGTCAGATGCAGCCCAACAACCACGCGCAACCCGCCCCAACACGACCTCATCCGGCCCACGATCTCACCGCAGTCGCACCGCCGCAAGATCCCACCTCCAAATGCTGCAAGCAGTCCAATCCCTATCAACTCTGGGCACGGGCCAGCCATGATCCATGGGAAAGCCTGAGTTTTCCGGGAGCAGGCCCTGCTCTAGGCGACAGTTAAGACGATTTCGAGAAGGGATAGCCGGGCGAAGATCTCCCGGCGATGTTGAGCTAACGAGGACGCCCCCAGGATTATCACAGAGCTGCCAGTGTCCCCCTTCCGCTTTGTAGAGATGGACGATGGTCGCGTCCCTGGAAATCCCCGAGGAACCTTCGTCCCTGGCGCCACACTCCTGAAAGAGCGCTGTGAGCCCTGCCATCAGCCGGGGCCCAACGCGCATGTAGACTTCCCGGTGGGACTGCGTCGGATCCCGGTGCCTTTTACCGCTGGAACCCGCTGCAATAAGCCCGGATGCTTTCTGGTAGGGAAGGCGGCAGATCCAGGTCATTGCACCCGTGTCCACCTGAGGGAGCCGGTCAAACGCAGCATCGGAGATGGCTGACGAGCTATCTCAGCGACACTCTCTGCTGCTCGGCCCAGCTTCAGACCCTGGCGTGATTTCTCTGTCAGCAGTGTTGTGCCGTCAGAGCTGAGCAGCGGTGCGGGACCCTCTGATACACGGGCCGTAGTGGCCTCTGATGGCTTTCGAAAAGCTTCTTATTTCCATTGCGGTCCGCGTACCCCTGGATTTCCTCAGCCTTTCGATCATCCAGGGCATCCTGCATCTCCCCGCAGCCGTTGTTGTACTAAGGCACTCGGCATCTGAAAAAGGCTGCTTTGGTGGCGCTTTCTCAGTCCGAAGGTCCATTTAGGCTTTGTGTGTAGTCTATTCTTCTTCGCAAAATAAGCTGTTGATGTCGGTGTCATTATGTCGTCAAAACCAGTCCTGGCAATGACGGTGTGCACGCTCCAGCACATCGAGGGCGGTGTACTGATGACATTTCTGCAGTTGACACCATCGTGTCTCGGGACGGCGAGTTTCATCTGGAGCATGCAGGTCCTCCAGTTTCTCGGTTATTTGCTGCTGGAAATCAAAAACAGTGAGCAAGCAAATTCTAATAAAAGAGTATGTAACTTACATGGCGGCCTCTTACCATGGGGCTTCTGTCAAGCGGTAGCCGGGAGCTCATCAGCGCGATGACGAGGCAGTGATCTGTTCCAACCATCGGCATCGCAGGATTACGCGGAAAGCAAGCCAGCATCGTCCTGCCGATCTCGCCCGGACGAGAACATAGTCCAGCAGATGCCAGCGCCGCGACCGAGAGTGCATCCAACGTGGGCTCTCCCGCGTCAGCAGGCGGACGGTGTTGGACAGCAGGAGATGATGTGTTCGCACACGTGCGCAGGAAGAAGGAGGCCGCTAATCGTTGCATGGCTGAGACCATGACCAAGCACGCTGCCAGGCGCGTGGTCTCGTCCCATGTACGCGGGCACAGTCACCACGAAATCAACCTGGTCTCATTTCGGCACAGTCGCAGCAAGGCGTGCAGGTCCTCGCAGACTCCGGTCCTTCGCCGCATCGCGCTCGTCATTGAGCGTAGGCGCTGTGATGGTGGCGAACTGGTCTGCGCGAAAACCGGCAGCGCGTAGTGCCCGTCAGGCGCATTGATTCCCATGCGTCCGACGGCGACGTCCCACGCTGTCGTTACGCTCGCAAACGCAACACCAGCGTCGCGCCGCCCTGCCTTGGCCGGCCCAGCCCGAAAGCGTAGCCGGCCCCCACTCTCCAGCCGACCCTGCTCAGAGAATCGGGTCCGCTGAGAGCAGCAATGTCCACCCTTGCAGCGCCAGTTCCCGAGTGACTAGCGCCGTCCTCCGTTCCGGCCGGCTGCTCAGGATTGCCTAAAAAGTTGAAAACATTCCAAGCCGCGAGTGTGAGGGACTCACCTGAGCAGCCCGGGAGAGTATGGCGAGGGGATGGGGACGGGGGTATTGTTGTTTTTGAGCTTTTTACGACCGCGTATTTGCGATCTCATGAGCCGCGGCCGGCTGCAGAAGACGAGAACTAGCATTTTTAGGGCACATTTTCTAGCCCTTTCTCCGCGAGGAGGTGAGCAGTGCTTTCCTAAATAGGGTTGCTCGACATCCCAGACGGCTGCCGAACTCCACTATGGGTCACGGTTTTGTTTTTAGTGGGAAGAATGACCCTGAGTTAGCTTTCGGGCTGCTTACATGGGTTGCTGTCGCCCCCACCGCAGGGACTTTTTGAGAGGTGGGAGGTGGGAAGTTCGGGAATCAGACATACCGAGTGTGGAGGCACACACAACACCGGGAGACCCTCACCTGGTTTAGCCCGCCGGTCGTGACGGCTGCCTGGGTGTGGCCGCTGGGAAGAACCCAACTTCGAGGAGCCACAGGTAGAGAGTTGGGCTACCAGTCAGAGGCGGCCACAGGAACATTCACCACCCTGTACGAGACAAAATGGAGCGACCAAATGCAAGCTGTGTGGTGCTGCCCCTAACTAGTACCCCTACACCCCATATGCATATAGATAATGGTATCAAACAGTGCATAGATCACACAGTAAGACAACGTTTTTCCTTCTATGCAAATATGTTACTCCCTTATTTATAGTAACATATGTATTTTAACTGAAATATCTGCGGTGAGCCTTTGCAACCTGCATGTTCATCGATCTTCGTTTTCACAGCGAGTTTAGAGTGCATGTAACGAAATGCCAGATGACTTCATATGGGCGGACACGACTGTCACACTCGAACATACACTGTATTTATATTCGCTCGACAATTATATTTGATTCTTACAGGAAGGAACTGCTACATCCTAAAAAAGCTGTGCACATACATACAGATAATTGTGATATCTAATATATGACAAGGTAATCATCGAAACTGTGCCGAGACTCGTCTGCTATTCCTTCTAATTTACTTCTTCGCAATGACGTGTATTTCGACTGCAATTTTGCAGTTAAATATTTTTTATTAATAGGTCTTCAAAGGCAATGCCTCTTAACTTTAAGCATACTCACTTATACTGAACTAACTTTTGAACTTTACCTTTAGTCTTATTCCTTTATCCTTTTACGTTACAATGGAACCAACTTTCACAAACGTTTACTACAAAATTAAATTCATATCTTTTTTTAATCTAGTTGTACTTGACATCATGAGCTCCTTAGCCAAATCTTCTCTTGATGCATCATTCGTTACTTAATTAAGACTGCCTTCATGTTTATGTTTGAACAGGATAGTTAACTGTGATTGGGCGTTCGATTTAAATTCTAACAGTTACTCCGAAATTTCAAACCAGCTTTGTGAATCTGCTGTGTGCAGTTAATGGTAACGCCACATGAAGTTGCAAAAATAGTCATACCATAGTGGGGTTTTGTCACTCAGCATCAATCCTGTTGACGCTTTGCAAACAGTAGAACCATTCCGTATTGACTCGGTATTCTCTGCGTATTCACCGTAAAGTGGCCAAAACGTTTTACATTTTCAGAATTTCAAATATTCAAAAACCCGTCTTAATAAATTAAAAGTTTTCAAAATATTACAAATGTTACTTATTTTATGGGGTTGTGATAAACGTATCAGTGAATGATTCGATTAATTTCCTTTTTATATTTTGCTCTACGTGGGTTTTATTAATTTGCTCGCGGTGCATATTATGCAATCCATAAGGACCTAAAAAAAGTCTTTTAATCCCATTTGGCCGCCTTTTGGGTTTTGAGCACTGTCGCTGCACGGTTGTTCGATGTTCACCTCGTCTAATTAAAGTATGCATTAACATTATTACAAATTGATTATATTTAAATGACTTCATAATTTGAAACGACCAGATGGTCTTTTGGAACACTGGAATAACTTCTGTCATTGATATATGGGCTGCACCACGCAATGAGAAAAAAATGCAAACTAACTTTGGTGATTACAATTTCATGTTAAAAGGCCTTGCTCTGTCTAAAGTAGTTTGCAATCGTAACAAACTACAATTTCGAAATCCATCCGCCACATCATTTCGAACGCAGTTATTAAACGGGTACTTGACAGCTGACATTAAACTGCAAGATCAACTGCAAACCGATACGTGATTTCCTGACATGTCATACCAGCTTCATCTTGTCAAAATATGCGCTCGAGATAAACGGAGCATGACCAAGTTACCATACTTTAATGGCAAATCAATTAAAATGCATTTATTGTGATGCAAAAATTCAGGCTTAGTGCTTCTGTGATAAACAGTTTGCAAATCAATTGGATCTCATAGCGTGTCCTCTAACTTGCATGGAGTTAATTCCAGTCTTTCTCATTTTGAAGCACGCAGAGATAATTTTATTCGCTTTTTGCAATTGCATCCCAATAAAGCCTGCTTTCTTGTATTTATTTACGCTGATTAATATCAGCAGACAACAGCTGGTGCAAACCATAAAAAATAATTTCTTTGAGAATTCCATTGCTAGGAATTTATACAAAATCAGCAAACTTAATTTGCATCAGTACAAAATGGGACTTTTGAAGTGGAGCATAAAGAGAATGCAAGTAAACGCGTCAGCCTTAAAGTTGTTGTTGCCTTCTTGCTTGATCTTAATCTTTTTTGCCCGTAAGCATCACTTTTGATACCAGAAACGTCTGGTATATATATATATATATTTTATAGGTAGGATAATATGACCAATAAAGACAAGGGGACTGAAATGGCCATTACTGGCTGATTAGCCGGCATCAGCCAGCCATACCCAAGCTCAGGTACTGCGGCATCCGAGGCCCAAAGTCACGACCTTGTTGATGCCTTACAAACGGTAGAAGCATTCCGTATTGACTCGGTATTCTCTGCGTTTTCACCGTAAATTGGCTAAAACGTTGTAAATTTTCAGAATTTTGAGTATAAATAAACTCGTCAAGAATAAGTTAAAGATTAAAAAATATTAAAAATTTAATTTAGTTTATGGGGTTGTGATAAACCTATCAGTGAATGCTTCGATGAATTGGTATATTTGATATTTAGCTCTACGCGGGTTGTATTAAATTGTTCGCGGGGCTAATTATGCAATCCCTAGTGACCTAAAACAACTCTAATAATCCCATTTGGCCGACTTTTGGTTTTGAGCGACTCTCGCTACACCGTTGTTCTATGTTCACCTCGTTTAATTAAAGTATGCATTAACATTATAAAATAGTGACTCTATTTAATTTGAATTATCATTTTCGTCGATTTGAGGGTCTTTTGGAAGACTGGAATTACTACCGTCATTATTATCGTGGCTGGATCACATTATGAGAAAAAGTGGCATACTACCTTTAGTGATCACACCTGCATGCTTAAAAGTGCTTGCTCTGTATGAAGTAGTTTGCATGCTTTACGCACACACGCAATAATTAATTCCGACGTCCGCCCACACATCATTGACAAATGCAGATCTTCATTGGACACTTGACGGCTCACCTTAAACTGCTAGATCAACCGAAGTCTGAGACTTGATTTCCTGCCATGTCATACTATCTTCATTCTGTTAACATACGCGCTCGGGAGCATGACCAAGTTTCCATGGTGTGATGCAAAATCATTTCAAATGCATCTATTGTGATGGAAAAATTCAGGCTTAGTGCTTCTGTGATAATGAGTTTGCAAATCAATTGGCTCCCGTAGTGTGCCCTCTAACTTGCATGGAGCTAATTCAAGTCTTTATCATTTTTAAGCATGCAGAAATAAGTGTATTCGTCTTATACAAGTGTATCCCAATAAACCCAGGTGTCTTGTATTTATTTAAGCTGAACAATATCAGTAGACATAGCCAGTGTGACTCAGAAAAATGAATAAATCTTTGAAAATATTTTTTCGAGGAATTCAGTCAAAATCAGCGAACATCCTTTGCATCAGAAGGCAATAGGCCTTCGGAGGTGGGTTATATAACGGGATCAAGTAAGCGCGTCAGCCTCAATGTTGTTGTTGCGTTATCTCTCGATTCCAATAATTCTGCCCACCAGCATAACTTTCGATAAAACAATTGGCAAGCTGAAAAGCCAGAAAGAACAAAGTTTATTTTTGGATGTTCTCTTAAGTATAAAAAAGAACTGATTTTTCATGGTTTAAAGTATTATTTACAAGTTTAATCTCTATTTTAGTGAGTTTACGTTGGTTAAGGAAAATATTTGATTAAGAGACATAAAGGCGTATTTTATACACTGGAATAAACAACAACATCGTAAAATGATGCTGAGGACATTACAAACTCGTCAAGTACTTAAACATGCCGCATCTGTCAAATCGCCTTTATCTAGCATGTGAAGTGGACAGTGAAGTAAGGAGCAGCAATAAATGAAAACAACTGAACCGCCACTACGCAGGCAAAAAGGGTGACACGAAACAGGCCTACGCCTTAGACCACGACCGCTAATGTTTCAGTCCTTAAAAATTGCTACTCTGTCTACGCTCTTTCCGTGCACGAATCGGTCTGGTCAGACACCTCTGGACGCAATGTGACAACAACCCAATAATATCAACTTCTGCGCCAACGAACATTACCGCTATCCACCCTGCGTCAGACCACAGGACGACCATCACCGACAATATTTTCCTCACTCTGTCCATTGAACGGTCCGAATGCTCCCGCGCATGACCAGATATCACTGCCAGCATCACTACCATCCCCAGCAAATTGAAATCGGTCGTAAGCTGTTCTAATTGCGATTGGATGTTCACCTTACGCATCGACCTCATTAGTCACCTTCAAATCCATTGCACAGAGACTGCTGAAACAGCATAGATCTCACCATTTTGTCCTTCACTGACCTCGGGCGCTTACTTTTGCATTGGTCTATCCGGTTTAACGCGCATCCTTTATAGCGGAAATCACTTCAATGTTGATATCACGGATACCCTAAGCACAACCATTCTTATCTTCTGCCACCACCACTACCAAAAATGCACGCATCAGTCTCCTGGGAATCCATCCCACGGAGACTGGCCAACCAGGGTCTGGGTTTTCAACATACAGCTGCCACGCAAGCCTCCACTGCGCTTACCACTCCCGAAAAATTACCACATGTCCTATAAGCTCAAATGCGACTCCACGATAAACTGCGGTCAACCACCAGAGCCTTAGCCACATCAGCGCGCAATAATTCAACCGATGCATGCACAACACCTTTATTATCATAACGTACAGCAGAATATCACGACGTCCTAAGAACCGTGGTTAAGAAGTATGCCAACTGACGCTTACATCAGGTTACGCCGTCAGTCAAGTGAGTGTTGTTAATTGAGTGGCTTACAATTGGTCTGGAGGTCAGTCTGTGATGACTTCTTATGCCCGGGTTTTTGAAATCATGGTATGTGCGTTACGGTGGCGCTCTTACATAGTACGCCAGTCATAAGTTGGGGGCTGGTCGTGTACCCAGTACGCGTAGCCGCCGTCATAAGTACCACAGGTCACTCCCGGCATCTGAAAACTGACCAGCTCGGACTATGATCTGATGTAAAGTTAAGAAAGAGAATGGATCATCGTCTCAGCACATTTTTCCACACCATAACAAATCTGAGAAAGTTGTAGCAATCATAAAAGACTTAAAAACTTGGCTTGGATGGTTGCCAATGAACAGGATTACACGGACCGTGTGGTTATTCTTATGTGTTCACCTGAACCCAACGTATGACTAACGGATCGAGTTTTCGGCTGCAATGGAATTTTCTTAATTTGGTCTTTATGGCACTCACACTCAAGTGGGATCTGAGTTGCTCCTCTCTTATGCTGATAAGTTCTTGTTTGGTGTTGTGCCACATTTCGAAGCCCTGCGCCCTCTTCCAACTTCAGTACTTTCTGACTCGTTCTCGGCAACGCATCCAGGAGATTGAGGGGAAACAGATGGTTAGGTAGATGCATCACGTCTATTCTTAATATAATGCAGCACTAGACATCTTCCCAAACATAAACCTGTTGTTGAGCAGATGGTGGACACAGTGACATTACAACGGTTGAATTGGCAATGATGTGCTAGATTTTTTAACGCAAAATTAAGGATAATGGGTTATTGCACGGCATGGTCAGCAGATATCAGCAGGGGAGTATTGGTGAGCACGAAAAACTCCCTAAGTTATAGTAAGTCGAACCAAACAGCGGCCTCTGTGGGGACGTTTATACTAAGTCCACAGTGCATCACGTTGCGTTCAGTTGTTAATGCATTGCTGGGGCGAGTAAGAAATATATACATATTTACAAGAGACGCAAGGCAAAACACATATTTCATAAAATATTTCTGAGGGAAGCAGTTTTATAGGGATGGGATCATATATGCTGAAAATGAAATACTTCCACATTCTAAGAAGCATTTTATTCACGAATATGTGCTCACAGTAATACAAAGGTTTGAGACGTTGTGATCGGACATTTTGAGCACACATATCACCAGAAACGTAAGCTGAACTTGTCAACCATGACTGTGTTTCGGAAAAAATATATGCCCTTAGATTCAGGATAAAACATATTAAATTAATGAATTACTTTTCATAATGACTGCAGTGGTACGCACTTTAAGTCCAGACACGAATTTCACTGGTTTTGTCTTCTTTGTTGCACAACTGAGTGAGGTATGGCTCATCTTCGGGTCGCGGACCATTGCCTTGGTGGTGTTTGGCAGATATTAAATTTTTTTGCAAAATTATCCTTTTCTTTTTCTAAGATATTAATTGTACACCAGGTGGAAACCATTCTATGCAGACCCTATAGTCGCAAAATGAATTTTATAGGAATATTTGTGCCGATGTCCATCGTTTACGGCAAAAGAAACGCTTTATATTCACAGTAAAAATAATCTATTTAATAATTAACCTGACAAGCATCACAAGTAGAAGCTAAATTCAGGGACCCGGTTTTCACCAATTAAAATTTCAGCCTTTTTAATTTCTGTAGAAAATAGTTTGAAATTTGGAACAACATTATCTTTTAACTGGCAAAATGAATACAGACTAACTCAATGACACACAAATGTCTATCGCATCTTTACAGAGAGTCCTTAATGTTTGGATAAAGAGTAGTCTAAAGCCGTCACTGCTATACGTTCAGGGCTGCAAATACCGCCATGTGAATACTGCAAGCTTTCAATAGGGCTTTTGTATCTTTCGAGGAAGACCACTTTGGTAATATCAAAGGCTACCTTCGATCGACCTTACCTAGAATATTGCATGCATGCGTCACGGCCCTGGCTAGCAAAAGATGAAATAAATCTCGTGAATATGCGTCGTCGCACACCCAATCTATTAACAGTTCTAAAACGCCACTCTTATTTAGACAGAATGGAACTCCTTAAACCTATTATCTCTGTGTTACAGGCAGCAACGAGGTGATCATAACTAAGTTGACAAGATAAAAACACGTCCAAGAGCAAGGGTTGCGTTTTGGGTATATGTTCCACTAGAAACTCTGACCTCAGCTTCGTGAACACGTTTGGAAGCTGCGCGCGAAAATATTTAGGCTCAGAATCAACACTGAATTCCCCACGCACCGGTTTGTAAAAACATATGGAATGACTGGAACACATTCAGAAGTAGATCAGACGAGCACACTTCTTTTCAAGAAGCGTGTTGAAAATTCTATGATTTTTTTCCCTTGATGATCTAACTCAGAGTAAATATTACGTCAAGTCCATATTGACTCATTTGTAAAAAATAAGGCTACTTTATTTGAATATAATTTGTATAATTACAAATTTTAAGTGTACGTTCGCAGACGTTAATGACCTATCACTTGAAATTTCATGGATTTTATGACAAAGAACTGGTTTTGCGAAATCAACCAAAACTGCGTATCCAAAAGTTTAAAGGCCAAATCGGGTAACCTGTGTTTTATGTCTACTGCGCTTAAATGGAGATTCTGTTCTTTGCGCTAAACAAGATTTCCAAAAAACGGTATTTCCTAAAGAAATTTACCGAAGTAGTGAATTCTGAGATGGTCACCTAAATATTAACACTCGTTGCCATAAGAATAAATGCTCACAAAAAAGCCGTCAATTATTATGCTTAAAAATGATTTAAAAATGTTAAATATAAGAAACCTCTTTCAAAAACACAAAAATAAACAATTTTCTGTCGTAGTTATTTGTATTTAGTCGGTTTTACGAGATCAAGCTAGAAAGAGGGAATTTCCGAGCAATATTTTTGAATTTGCTAAAAAATTGGATAAAAAGTCCGCAGCAACATGAAAGGCCTCACTATTTTTTTCTTTGGCACCATATGTCGCTTAAATTACTGACTTTTAGGATTAGTTCTGGACTGGAAATTCACAGCGGATTGACCGAATATAAACTAAGATTTTGTCAGGAAATTGCAATCTTCTACCTTTAGTGTGTTAATTATTCGTATTCCTTAAATTTTACCTGCAGGCAGATATTGCCTCAACATCTTTTGCATACGTCGTGACAGAAAAAAATGACGGCATGTTGCGGCTTATCGTATATATGTATGTTTACAGTCATGATTTTCAGGATGGCAAAACCAAAATACACCCACGCAAGTTTACTTTGTTTTTCGAAAACAAGGTAACGTTTCAAATCTCAATTTATCTAAATTAACAATTATAACTTTTGTTCTCTGAGAGAATATATTTAACCATTACTAGCCACTTAGCATCTATCGTACTTAAACCACCTCCGCTACCTGCTATCTGTGTCATGACAGAGCCAAGAAGACCAAAGGCGGGAGTATACTGGTGCCGCCAAAGCTGCCCCTAGGCGGGCTCGGATCCCAAGGTAGGGGAGTGCCATAATAGCAACATTAAGAAGGAGCCATTGCAGCCTGACTCTCAGTCCACCAGGTAGCCAATCCACACAGAGCACATAATGGGCTGACTACGCAATTTAGTTTAATTCGATAAAGCACAACTTACAAAGCCACGGTTTTTAGTGAACCGTGATAGTTTCAAGCCGTTCAGATTGTTTATAGCGAGTAAATGTCAAGGAAAATATCGATCTTACTCTCCCCCCAAAACCAAAAGCAGACAACCGTCCGAGCCGGTCAGTAGTCTGATGCCAAATGTGGCGTAGCTGATTGAAACCTCATTTACTGATACTACCCTCACAACTTGCTGCCACAAGCAAATACAACCGGCTGACAACATACGTTTGTGAGATAGCCAACTTTCTCGTTAAAAAGGAAACATCGAAGCCTGACTCGCAGACCTACAATCAGCCACTCAACCTAACACTCTTTGGACTGATTACGAGCTCTGCATTTAAATCTTATTTGGAATCATTCCTTCTCACGGCACTTATCGACCGCGATATTCTCCAACTCAGATCAAACATGCAACAGGGGAGCCACATGGAAAAGGAACGGAGGATCAAACAGCGGACAACAAAAAAACTGCTGTAATCAGATCGCATTAAAGCGCCAACTATAAGACAAACTGTCAATTCCGGGCTCCTGCCGAAAAATGTGTCGTTCGGTATTCATCAAAGCGCATGGTATGTATCTAATCGTGTTGAAAACAGAACAGAGGAAAGCTGCAGTGAGCGATTTCTCATCAAAAGACACAGTTTGAAATTGACATTGATGCACAACTATTTAGCCCCTTGACTTTCTACTGCTTTTGAACTGATTTTAAAGCTTCATGCTCCAGCAAATGTGGAAGGTTGCTTTATTGGGTGACAAGGGTCGGTGTATTATATATAAGTTATTATTTTCATTTTCTGAGTATTTCATACACGTTATCGCTGCCATACTATTTTTTAAGTATTTGTTAGTATGTATAAATTAAGTTTCGCTACAAGTCCCCACAAAACATTGCCATTCTCCAGACTTGTATATCGCACGACATCACCGCCCTTCTCAATCAATTAAATGTTTAAATTGTGTTTCAGCATGTTAAAAACAATTCTTAGATCATATTTAAATATTTGGTGCAATTATGACGCAGTTGTGGATATAGGTGACATAGTTGCTTATTCCTGTCTTAATTTAAATACGTAAAAATGAACAATTTTACAAGCTTTAAATTCGTGGCAGTTTAAAAAAACAAAAACGACTTATAAAAACGTGAGATTTCCAGACTCGTATATATCGTCTTTCTTTGCCGAACTCTGGATTAATATAGTTAACCTGATGTTGTAACATGACACTTGCTGTTGCCAATTTAAACTCCTTAAATGAAAATGTTATCCACATTTGTTCATGCCTATAATTCCCCTCAAGCAAACTTTCCTTTTGCCAAAATTGTATTCTCCATCATCATTGGCAAGAGTGGAGAAAATGCTGAAGAATATCCTCGGTTCAAATTCTGCAGGGCCTGATGTTGTCTCATGATTTATTCTTTCAATTTGCCGCTCTCCGACAAAGACTTTCGAATTCTAAAGAGGTAAGATTTGTTTTAAGCTCTTTATTAATTATTTTATGTAACGAGACTTTTGATGAAAAATGACTATACTAAAAATCGTATGTATACTGACAGCTATCAGCGCAGACCTTTTAAATTTAAAAATATACGCAGTCTAATTAATTAATTCAAATTTATTGTTGTATGTTTGAAATTTGCGCTCGAACTTTTTTTCTAAGTGCTGAAACCACGTGATTGCACATAAAACATTAGTTTGGATTCGCGTTTGCAGCCTGAAAAAAACGGGGAATTTCCTTGACTACAAACGAGCTTTACACCAACAGATATGCGGAAATTATGCACCGTCCTACCATAATGGTGCTGCCAACCCGGGACGCAGCAATCCATCGCAGCGCAAGTACCATCACGCGCTTCCTTACGCATTCTTTGCATCCACACACATAACTCGATGAGGCAGGAAGCGAAAATTAAGGCTTTTTCATTTTTTTGAGGCAGCTAGATCACTTCGCATCGAATTAAAGTAAGAAATCGAATCAGAACATGCTTTTGTAGATGAATTATTTAGGAATGCGTGAAAAGGCAGTCATTCTGCTTTTTGAGATTGGAAGAGCTCCTGTAGTTGTTTTAGGCTATGCGTCTAAATTAACCTAAAATATGTAACAATTAACGTTTCATTTGTGTAAAATCCCAGCCCATGTAGATAGAGCAATGCACGCCCGCAGACATGACTTTGTCGTCACAGCATTTAGTGTTTCCGCGAGTGCCCAATCATTTATGCGTTTGTATAACGTATAATTACAAAAAACAGCACCAATTTATATGGCATCCTGGTTAATAAGAATTGGGTTTCTAATAAAATCATTCTGCGGAAATTTCCCGCATTTTTTAATTTGATTGATATGTGGATAATAAGAAGTGTTAGTAATCAGAGCACAAAAATCAAAGGCTAAATACGGGTTTACCCACATTAGCAAAGAAAGCAGTTTTTCAACCAGAACATGTTAATAAGAAATAAAATTAATGCATGGCTCGTTTCTCACGTAGCATGCTTTTTAATTTGAGCTACCAGTTTTTGTTTGCGTTCAATATTCATTTAAACTCATAAAAGGTTTTCTTTTTGCGTTAAAAACAGAACACTGTAATGATGAAGTGCTTTGTCTTCGAGAGTAATGGTTACAAATTGAAGTTGATAAGCAACTATTTAACCCTCCTGTTTCTTTGCTGCTTTTTAGTTGATCGAAAATCTTCATGCGCCCCTATTTGTTTAAAACCAGAACATGCAGATAAAGCAATGCACGACTACAGAAATGCTTTGGCCGTAGAAGGGAGTGCATAATCATTCATAGATTCTATAACGTATTATAACAAAGATAAACAACACCAATTTATTATGCAAGCTGGTAGATAGGCATTTAGTTTCTTAAAAAAATCTGTGGACATCGCTTAAATTTATTAACTATGATTTATATGAAGACTTTAAGCAGTGGTAGTAATTTGCGCATTTCAATAATTAGGATAAAACCGGGGTTGTGAGAAAAGACGGAAGGCACCTGACTAAGGGGTTAATTTTGCAGAGAACTCTGAGTTGCTGAACCAGACAGCAGTGTGTAATAGCTTTTCCAGTGCTAGCGTTTTAAGTGTCTGGTATGTCTGAGAGTGAGAGAGATAGAGTGGAACAGAATCTCTTCATCCTATCATACATATTGAGCAAAAAAAGACCTTTTTGTACTACCTTAAATTCCGTTGCTGCATAAAGGATATTTACGTGTTAACAAAACGTACGTATTGCATACTAAATGATGACGTTGATTTCCAGTATTGATTCTGTGTCCCAAGTTTTTACTCACCTTTCTCTGCTAACGTCTGGAGGAATCTGAGGCTTCTCTCTGGTTAATGTTGTATCCTAACACATTATGGTGCCGATTTCAAGTGGACACAAACAATAACCTTGATCAGCCACTTTCCCAACCAGAAACCATTCGGGCCGTGCAGCAGATTTCCAGCGGTAAAGCACCGAGATGCGACGCAATCCCACCGAAAGTCTACAAGCACGTAGGCACTCAGCTGATAACATACATCACAACACTCTTTCAGGAGATGTGGCACCAAGGACAATTTTCTCAGAATTTCAAAGAAGCGACCATCTTCCATCTCTACAAGTAGAAGTGGAACCCGCAAACCTGTGATAATCACAAAGGCATATCGTTGCTCAACATCACTGGAAAGACCTTCGCCCGTATTCTTCTCAAACTTCTGAACGGTCACATAGAGCAGGGCCTGCTCCCGGAAAGCCAATGTGGCTTCTGCCAACACCGTGGAACAACCGATATGATGTGAACTCTTCTATACACTACCTTTATGGATCTAACGAAAGCCTTTGACACGGTGAATTTTGACGTACTGTGAAAATTCATGCAGAAATTTGGATGTCC
Source organism: Schistocephalus solidus (assembly GCA_017591395.1). Taxonomy (NCBI): domain Eukaryota; kingdom Metazoa; phylum Platyhelminthes; class Cestoda; order Diphyllobothriidea; family Diphyllobothriidae; genus Schistocephalus; species Schistocephalus solidus. Next base: position 15,429 of record WEDG01008386.1, read on the forward strand.
TGAGCGGTTCACACATATGGTAAGTCAGCTTCAAGACGAGATGACAGCGCGCGTCACTGCCAACGGGATGGTATCCATAGCATTCGCAGTGTTCAACGGTGTAAAGAAGGGCTGCGTATTGGCTCCCACCCTGTTCAGTCTCATTTTCTATGCTATGCTGATGGAAGCCTATCGTGATGAGCAGCGTTGGATCCACTTCGCCTACAGAACTGACTGGCTGTTTCTCAACAGTCGGCGTATGCTGCCTTCAACTTGCGTGTCGACGACGATTGAGCCCTTAACACCGTAACGGAGGAGGACAGGCAAATGAGTATGAACCCCTTCGCCGCAGGCTTCGCCGATTGTGGATTAACAATCAGTACAGTCAAAAACGGCTGTCATGCGCCAGCCGCCACCCAGCGCGGAATACAATGCTCCCCGAATTAATGTCGGACGGTGCTCAAATCAAAACGTGGAAACTTTGCTTATCTTAGGAAGCACGCTGTCATGCAACACGAGAATCCATGACGAGGTTGCCCAATGGATTTCCAAAGTTAGTCAGGCATTGGGCCGGCTGCAGGCCTTCTGAACACCAAACTGAACGAGGTGCAAGGCCATTGTCTTGACGACACTCCGTTACGGAGTGGAGACTTGGACCGTCTACTCAAACCAAGCCAGTGAATCTGAATCACTTTTATCTCAGCTGCCCCCACAGAATACTGAAGCTGAGATGGCAAGACAGGATCCCGGACACGAAAGACCTGGATTGGACCGGAATCCTCAGCATCCAGCGCCATGCCGAGTGAAGTGCAACTGCAATGGAGCGGCCACATTGTAAAAATGGACGCGGAGCGCGTACCCAAACGGTTTGTCTACGGCGTTGTCGCTACGGGTGCTCGCCCGAAAGGCAGGTCAATAAGGACGCTACAAGGACATTTTAGAAGAAATCGCTGAAGCAACTGCAAATCAACCCGGTGACCTGGGACTGAATTAAACTGAACGGGTTCCACGCGGTTTGAAATTTCTAGCAGCCAGAAGACCGATTTTAATCGAGTCTTTGCACTAAAACAAACAGTCGACAGACATTAATTGGTTCAAATTATTGAATCAATTAATTGAATCTTCCGTCCAGTTGCATTCGTTACCCTCATAGTTTGTCCAGTAAAGTTCTCAAAATCGAGTTCTGTCGGAAATCTTGGTCTTCACAACCTTCCAGTCCAAACCATTCTCTAACGGCTCTCCAGGGTTTCTGAGGTCTTTTATTCGACTAGGACAGCTCTCCAAATAGAGCAACCTGCTAGAAATCTTGGCGTGGCCTTCACAACCTACCAGTCCAATCCGGGCTCTAAATGCTCGTCAGGCATTCTGAGAAGTATCTGCAAAACAGGCTGAGTCGTTTATTATCCATATTTTGTCCAAATGATTGTGAAATTTATATCAAGTAACTCCTTAGTCAAATAATTTAACAACTTTCACTGGCAGACGTAGTTAAGAACGTTCGATGGATGTCATTAATTTGCAAAGTAAAAGGGATTAGGTAATTTATATACTGGTAGTGTTAAACCGCTGGTAGTGTAAACCTTTACCTAGCCACCCGTTCATTCTTAAGTCACTACGAAAAAATTCAAAAAGTAATGCCGCATGCCAGTGTTGAACCCGTGACCAACAACGCGATGGCGACGCTCGCTAACCACTTGACCACCTCATCATAGCGGCGGGCGTTCTCTCAAATTAATATGTACGCTATTGCCGACACTGCTATTTGTGGAGGCGGTCAGAGACTGTCCATCAAGCTTAACCAGCTCGAGGATATGATAAGGCAAATAAAATCTGCGACAAAAGGCACCTCTAAAGCAGCTGATGCCATTCAGAGGTCCACTGAGTGACTTACTTGATACACGTTCAAAGGGTATCCCAAAAACAACTTTGGCAGCTTTTAAGACTACCGAACAACAAGTTCCAATGGCGCAGGACAAAAACAGTCCGTCTAAAACAAAAACGCCTTCCAAAACGCAAAACTGATACCAATAAGAAAAAAGCCAATGGACAACCGACTTCGAGAAATTCCTCAAAAAGCGCGAACACGGGGCTTTGATCATTACCTTTTCCTCCATAGGAAATACTGAGATTCTCACACGAAGCACAAGCAGTGGAATCGATTCCCTAACCGAAACTACCACCTGTGATTCAAAATCGTCAAACACGTGGAATTCACCTAAACCCATAAAACCAGATCAAAGCCAACGCATAGCCAATCATCATTTGCTCCATTGTCACCATTGCGCAAAGTGAAACCTTCCCAACGGGTAGTGGAAGACAGCGTCGTAGGTACAAATATGTCACAGACAGAAACATATGTTTTGTAATACAGGGACTACCTGAATCAACAGCAACCACTGCCGTAGAACGATATTCTGAAGACATGAACCGCTTTCGATTGAACTGGAAAAAGCCTTCCGCCTTGGAAACCGGCCAGAAAGCCAATCTGAAGCAACATGCCCTTGGCCTCTAAACGTTATCTTAAACAAGTAGCCAGGAAGCCAATCTCATTCTTCCTAGGCACTTCAATTTAAAAAACTTAAACCCTGAATTTGTTTAACAGGATTTTTCACCTGCGGAGCAGAACAAACGTTATCAACATGTCATCGAACTATTATGGCGGCTCAGCGAGGGGGAAACACATTTGGTTATTTACAACAACCATGTGATCTATCGTATATTGTTCTCCCCATGGAGAGGCCCGTTCCGGATTACCACGCAGTTGGACCATTAAACAGGGACTCGCGCCCGACTGTTAGCACTTTCCGAGCAAACCGAAAACTTACATTCATGGTCACCAATGCACAGAGTATATTATCGAAGCTTGACGAGCTTAAGATTCATGTCTGCGATCAATCTCAAGATTTAATTTCTGTAACAGAAACTTGGTTGTCCCAACACGTGGACGACCGTGAGCTAACTATGGCTAACTACCAACTTTTGAGAAAAAGACAGGAAAGTGCGTCATGGAGACTAGTACTCACATACGTGAAAAGCGAACTTACAGTTTAAGACAAAACTTATAAACTCGCGTCTACTTCCAAGGCGATATGGCTATCCGTAAAAGTGACAGGTTCATCCAGTCTAGATGTCCTGACAGTCTACCGCCCACCGAGAAGAGACACCGTAGCCGATGCTGACCTGCTAGAGGAGCTTGAAAAGATTGCTACACGGTTGGATGTCCTGATCATGGGTGACTTCAATGCGCCTTTCATCGGCTGGAGCTTCACCTGCGCACATAGATCTGACCTAGCTTTTGACTGTTGTCTTCTGAGCACGACGCTAAAGCTAATTCTCACACAACACGTCCATTTTCCAACAAGAATGTGCGAAGGGCAAAAGGCAAATTGCCTGAACCTATTTCTCACGAAGTCGCAGGACAGCATCGACAAGGTTAAGTGTCTACCGTCGCTAGGTAAAATTAAACACGTGCTACTGCGATTGGAGTACTCAATATTTCTTTACCAGCAAGACCCACAACAATCAGAAGGAATATATGGCAAGCCGATTTCAGTGGAATGAGGGCCGAACTCACGTGCATTTAGTGGGAATTTTTATTCTTTAGAAACATAACCGAGGACTGGGAAACGTTCCGGATCATACTGTACAGGCTCATTGAAATCACTGTCAAAAGTTGAGAAAAAGGATAACAAACAAACCGCGATGACTTACGCATGCCTTTAAAGTCGAAGTTGATCAAAATGCGGAGATTGTGGAAAAATGCGCTTATGGACGGAAATCTTGCATCTCTACATGCGTACAAAATGCAGAGAAATCGGGTCAAATGCCTTATTGTTAGAAAAAGACAGGCCACAGTGAACCCGAAACTGTTTAACGGTTTCCTCAGGCAGAATAAACGGAACAAGGATCTGATACCCCTACTGAGGAATGCCGAGGGCATACACCTAACTAAAGACGGTGCGAAGGATGATCATCTTTCGGAATTTTTTCCAGTCTGTTTCATAAAGCAAACGAGTGACGATTACTTTACCAATGGCTTCAAAGTGGATACAATAGTCGAGACTGTTCATTTCACCGAGACTACTGTCCTCAAAGAACTTTTGGGGTTAAAGGAATCCAAGTCTCCGGGTCCCGAGGAAGTAACTGCCAAGATGTTGAAATATTTCGCGAGAGAGTTGGCAAAACCACTCTCTACGCTTTTCCAAACATCCTCCCAGTCAAGAAGTCTACCAACCGACTGGAAATCCGCAAAGATTACGCCGCTTTATAAGGGTGGAAGCCAGGTCTCTGCAAACAATTATCGACCGGTCAGCCGAACTTCAGTTTGCTGCAAAATAATGAAAAAATTAAGCAACAACTAATGCAGTTCCTAGAACATAACAATCTGCTATCTGATGTCCAGCACAGTTTCCGTAGAGGTAGATTCTGCGTCACACATTTGCTCTACTGTTAAAAACATTGGACTGAAGCGGTCGATAGAGGAAAAACGGTGCACGCAGTTTATATCGACTTCAAAAAGTCTTTTCATAGCGTGCCGCGACACCGCCTTCTTTATAAACTCAACCGCATAGGCGTAAGAGATAGACTTTTGACATGGATAGAAAACTTCTTAACTGGACTGCGACAAACAGTCGACCAAAGTTGAGGTACATAGTGCTGTTGCCCAAAGCTCTGTTCTCGGCCTTATTTTGTTCATTGTCTACATCAATGATTTTGCCAACGAACTGGACTGCGATATTGCCATGTTTGCCGATTATCTCAAACTTTGGCGCGTCATTCAAACTGCGGCTGACGAAGAGAACTTGCAGGCAAACTTAAATCGACTCCAGAAATGGTCAAATGACTGGCTCCTGCCGTTTAATGAGAGCAAGAGCAACATCATACGAGTCGGGAAAATCAATTCTTCGAACCGTACGGTTTACAGTCTGAATGGCATTGAATTGAAAGAAGTGGATGCCCAAAATGACCTGGGAGTCTGGATCACGCCCTCGCTTAAACCCTTCCTGTATTGCACAAAGGTAGCGAAGTCAGCCATGTCGATTCTGTACCTCCTTAAACGAGCTTACGCAGCCTTCACTACCGAATGCTTCGCTAAATTCTTCGGAACATTCGTGCGGCCACAGTTGGAGTCCGCTATCCAAGCTTGGAGACCCTGGTTGGCGAAAGGCATCAATGTCCTCGAAAAGGTCCAAAAGCGAGTAACAAAACTTGTCCTTGAAAATTGCTCACAGCCTTATGAAACACGGCTGTCGAATCTCAATCTCTTTCCCCTGCGCTATAGACAGCTTCGGGGGACCTAATACTTATATTCCACATACTACGCGTACAGGACTGTTGTCTCGTCCCAGGTGATTTATTTGTGCTAGCAACAACAATAAACTTGAGATGTCATCCTCTCAAATTACGTATGACTGGAGCAAGGTTATACCCTCGGAAGTACTTTTTATCCAAAAGAGTAGTCGAAGCTTGATATAGTCTTCCTCTAGATAAGGTTTTGTCGGACTCCTTGGGGGTTGTTAATCGAACTGAGAGCTGCAAGAGTGACGTCAGTAAATAAGGTATTTATGATACTACTAGCTATATGTAAGTTAAATTGCGTTTTTTTAATTTTCGCTTGAGGTATTGCACTCTCCCATAAATTCCATGCTGGGGTCCTCGAGGTATTCGACGCTTAATTATTTGCACACCTTGGTGACACCGTGAGTGTTCGCATCAGCTGAACTTGGTGGCCCTTCTCCATTAGGTGTATGAACGTTCTACATTGGTTCGAACCGCAATGGACCGAGGATGATCTGGGCATATAGTTCCGCCTTTAAAATCCCTTAGCGGACTCTGCAATCAGCAAGGGAGCATCTGGCTGATTCATGTTACCTCCGAAATGCCCGGGTTGGACCCCCCTCCCAAGGGCGACAGTGTTTTTCTCCTAACTATCACCGGGTTTTTTACTGTCTGCACTTTTTCAACTATGTTGGCCTCGCCGACATATCGAGATATTATTTTTGATACAACAACTCGCATTGTCAAATAGGGAATTCAAAGGTGACTCATCTTCATCTCCGTCAAATATACTGATACCGATACTGACCTCAGCTAGGATATATTAGCATGTAGATGATCCGTAAAAACTGGTTCAGAAATCAATGAGGCCAACCGGATAACCGCCGCCAAGGCCAAAAGAGTTGCACGAAACTCACCAGTGCCTTGGATCAACTTCGTTGATGCCCAGGCCCTGCCAACATGCCCACGCTGTTAACGCATCTGCAGCGCGCGAATTGGTCTGGTTGGACATCATTTGACGCACTGCACCAACAATCCGACAATCCAAATTTCTTCAAAAATACTGCCAACCCTCCTTCAGACTACCCCACCCTCAATCCTGACATCAATTCCATTACTCCCACCATTCTAGAGACCACATCCCTCTTCTCATCGCCTGTAACCCCCACCACCGCAACCACCACCGACTTCGCATTCACTACCACCACAGCCATAAGCGATGTGGACTATCTCTTAAACTGTCCTCAATGCGACCGCGAACTCAACTCACGTATCGCCCTTGTCGGTCACTTTCGAATCCATCTTACAGAGATTGGTGGACCAGTGCCTGGAGCACCAAAGCACCGCAGAGATCGTCGACTCTACTGTCCTCACTGTCGTCGTGCATTCACTCATCGCATGGGCCTATTCGGTCACATGCGCATCCATGACAGCGGAATTCACCGCAATGCCGACAATACCGATACATAATGCAAACCCTCCGTTCCTGCCATTCTTACCACCACTGCCAACCCCAGTACAATGAATGACACCCGCCCCCAGCCTCTACTGATTTCTTCTGCCCACAGTGCGCCCACTACGTCAACTCACGCATTGGCTTGGTTGGTCACCTGCGCATCTATCGCACGGAGGCTGGTGAACCAGTGCCTGATGCTCCGGCATACAATTGCCGCCCCTGCTTCCACTGCCCTCACTGCTCCCGCACATTTAAACACTGCATGGGCCTATATGGACACATGCGCCTCCACAAAAAACTGCGGTTAACCACCAAAGCCTAGGTCACATCAGCGCACACAATCTACACTAATACATAGACAACACCCTCACAATCATGAATATGTACCTGATAAAATCCCGGTTACCTAGAAACCGTGGCTTTGAAGGCTGCCAATCTGACGATTATACCAGACCAGGCCGTTGGCCCAGTGTTTGTGCTGTGGGTGGTCGATGGCTCCTCCATATCCCCTGATGTAGTGAATCCTGGTGTGTGTGTTATGGGGGCCAGTTCGTGCTGTGGCGCGCGAAGATGGGTACGCTGATCCGTCAGCCAATGCGCCCACTCCCACCTCAGACAACTGACTGGCTCGGATGGTGGTCTAATTGTGGGGGTGGGAGAGAGAGTGAGGTAAACAGCTCAGCGCATTTTCCTCGGTATTAACAATCTGACGCGCTTCAAACTATCACGTTGCGCTCAATGCCATGACTTGGGAGGTTGCCAACTGACGAGATTTCTCGGACCGCGTGGTCAGCTAAATGTGTTTTTTGTTGAGTGGCTGACTGGCGGACTGAGAGTCAGGCTGCAATGGCTCCGTCTTAGGGTGGCCTTTATGGCACTTCCACTCCGCGGGATCCGAGTCAAGTGTGGTGGTTCATCCAAAGGCGGCTCCGGCAACGCCAACCACATGCGCCCTCTCCTATCTCCGGTCTTCTTGACTCAGTCTAGACACCACGCTCAGGTGACGGAGGAAGAGAGATTGTGGTAGCTGCAGCACCAGTCTACTTTCACTTAAAATTAAATCACGCGCAAGTCACCGTCCCTGCACCACCTGGTGTGGAGCATACGGTGAACATCATCAAAATGGACGGTCGAACTGTCGCCTATGATGCCGATGCTGATGCTGATTTGGACTCTTTAAATGTACGTTTTATACATACTTATACTTATTCTAATCTGACCTCGAACAACCTTTCGTTTCTTCCAAGGTATTCTTTCCTGCGTCTGTTGTAAAGTGGGCAAAATGCTGAAACCTGTTCGTGGTTCAACTGCTACTGGGTTAGATGATTTCTCACCATTTGTCTTTAATATTGCTGCTCTCCCATCACCCATATTTTGAGACGCGTTATGATCTTGTCCTTCATGGTGTCCAAGATCCCTGATTTTTGGCATTCAGCAAAAATCACCCTTTCCCTAAAAATCAAACCAATTAAAATCCTTTGACGTTTCGTCCAATAGCCTGATCTGCTTTTACTGACGTTTCCTGAGTGAGTCAACCTCGATCTAATTAAGCCATTGTTCTTCACCGTCTAAGCCCCATGACAACATGCATTCAAGGCCAGGCGTATTTATCTATACGCCGTTGCTTTTGTGGAAAATTTCGCTCTAAGAGATTAAGAAGTTCTGCCGTGAGTATGTGTGTGCCTTCAAAACCATCCCGCGCTACCATTTCCTTAACAGAACCCCCGTGTGAATCTGCCAGCTGAGTTGTCTGTTGACTCGAAGACTTTTTTTCTTCCCACAATAAAATTAAACAATCTGGTAAGCGAAAATATACTATCTTACGAAACAACAACGGCATTCTTCAAGGTACTATCCTATCCTCTTACCATTTCTCCCTACGTACTGATGATTTGAGATCGTCAAAAGACTATATGTATATAAAATATGCCAAAGATGTTGTCGTTGGTCATCCTCTTAAAAATCGGACACAGCTCCAGTCTCGGAAGTTTTACCTGGCTCATGTCTCAGCATGTTTGTCAGACAGTTTTTTTGTGCTTAATAATCAAAATATGTTCAATGTGTCACCCTCTTCTTCTTCTGAGTACTGAACCAGCCTTCGTAAAGCGGTATCCTCTTTCCGGTAGCTAAGGAATACTCTGAAAGCACACGTTTCATTCTCAATAAATGATGATATTCTTTTTACTAAAATTCGCAAACATCGATATTAAATCCGTGGTTTACGTTCTTGTCACACAACGCAAGCCAATATCTGGTGATTTATAGAGGCATGTATTTTTCTCCTCATCCTTTTTTAACCTTGATTTCCAGCTTTGCTTTATAAGGATTTGTTAACTTTTTTTAAATATTATCCAAATACTGTTTTTGGCTGCCGATTTTTATTATAATGTTTCATTATATTCGATAACAAAATGACACTTTCCAACAGCTAAGCATCTTGCTGGTCGAATTGTTGATGATTTCCATCCCCTCGCCTCGACTCGGATTGCCCTGAAATCTTCCAGTTCGATGTGCCGAGGATGTCGTCATATCATTTACCGCACATTGGCATAACCGCACTGTGTTTTGAAATTCCTATCACAATGCCGTACTTGTAAAGAGACATAAATACTGAAGCTAAAAATGAAACTGTCTCTTCATTGATGTCCATTTTTGACATTTGGATATTGCAAAATATATTTACCTATCGTATTTTATTATTAAATGAAGCCATTTTTTGCTAAATATTTGAAAAATTAAGCAACGTAAAGCATTTTAATATATATATCTCCCACGCTGGACTTTTGCACTTCATATAACTATATTTGCTTCTTTCCCTATGGAAGGAATATTATATGTGACAGTGAAAAGGACACACACATTTCTTTGATAGCGGCTGAAGAGCTCATATCAATGTTATCGGAAGTGTTTTAAGCCGGAGTTATCCAAATCCTTAACTGCGCGTCATAAAACCCCCGCATGGCATCTGCGAGTTTTCACATCAGATATCCCAAAGCAAGCATGAAAAACATATCCTTATAATTGTAAGATGCAGTAAAAGCTCTTCAATTGCAACGTTAGCATTTGTGGAACATAAAGGTTTGAAATCCAAAATTCTGTATTTGATCCCGTTGACATCTTGGTTTAATAGCACACAAGGATCCGGTTGGGCGCTGGAAAGTTCTTCAGATGTGTATCACTTATGTAACTCGAATTATTATATGTAAGCGAACGAGATGTAATTTACCGCATTGGAACACTGTTTAAAACTTGGCATACACTAAAAGCTGAAATCAGATTGCAGTTCAGATACAAAGCAGGTTTAAAAAATGAGTTGTCTGAGCTGTTTTTAGCCCTGGATTAAATCGATTCAAGCAGAAAAGAAACTGCACCAGAATATTCATTTTTTGGAAACAAACTGAGACAACACTTTAGCAAGAGTGTTTACATGAGCTAGCTAGCAGCCTTAAAGCAGCTAATGATATACAGTCAATTGCCTTACTCATGAAATGTATAGATCAAAATTTGAGGTAGTTGAAGGACAGACCTTTTAAGTTGTTAGTTCTGTTTTTTTGAATTGAACTGATGAAAAAAAGGTGTTTAATAATAATGATATAACTGAAGATCAGTTAATTCAAGGGAAAATGGGGCTTAATGGGGCAAAATCATACGTTACTGTATATCCAGGAATTTGCATACGCTATAACAAGCTACTGCTCAAACATTTTGTCTTTTATGCGCAGTAATATGAACGAAAATTGATATAAGCCGGAAAAATGTGGAATATATCCCTTCGGAGAACGGTATATTTTTTTTTCCTTTTACAAAAATCAGGTAAATGCAAATTTGAGAGCTTACATCGTTTACGAAAAATGAGGACAAATGTAGTTTAAAAAATCACGTTTTGCAAAGTTATGGCGTTTTGTTCCAAAAAATGCTGTAATAAACTTTTTTAACTGAACTGAACTGAACCACAGCGATATTTAGGACCTTTAACGCGCATATATACGAGCCGCAATGATACTGTAATGGGCCCGTTTTAGATGCACAACTAATCCAAATTAAGGATGCCCAAGTAAGAACAAGACATGTTGCAAGGTGAAGAGTTTAGGGATTATTTGAAACAAGGAGTTGGTATTCTATTGGGGGCTTGGTCCTGCGAGGGTCCTTTGGTTGGCTGTCCTAAGGTGATCTTTTGAAGGTCCTTAGGAGAAAGAATGGCGATGGCTGGAGAAGCGTCAGAGAGCGGTCTCCGGTCCAAAGTGATGAGTCTCAATTTTCCTTGGTATTTATGTCGCGTTCTCCAGACGATTTGATAGGTTTACATAGAATAGACCAATGGGTATGCGTTAATTATTCATTGTAGATCGAAAAGAACCAATTGGGTAAAGAGTTAAGATATTATGGACTTCCGGGCTTGATTGGTAGTTACGACGGTGTCGATTTGTGGCACTAATAATCTGGTAGTAATCTGAGCTACTAGAGACAATTTAGTAACTTTGATTCCATCTTTAAATTTCCCCCTCCTGCGTAAAGTTGTCACTGTCCTCTGCGAGTTTAAAGTCATCTAGCAAACGTACGGTGTCCCTTGAATTTTGAAGGTTATAATGCATAACGGTTTCTTTTACACCTTTGGCTGGGATTTAACCCACCTCTCGACCCCCTCATGATCTACGTTACGCACTGCTTCGCCTGGGTGTACTGCTCTGTGGTTATCTTCCATTGGCCTTTCCCCAGTTTAAGACAATTAAAGTGAACTATGAATTCAGAGGTGAAAGGTCGATTTTGATCTTGAATGATGCAGGTCGTATCAGAGAAAATTCTGGTGACGGTATATGCCCCTGACCAGTCCATTACTAACTTACTTGGCAATCCCAGCGGAGTCGCATGTTCTCCGAGCCACACAAAATCACCGTCATAGTGTCCCTTTTGGTGCCTCTGTGCTCCTTGTAAGTTTATCCGTGTTTTCTTAGTGGCTATACGCATTTTCTTGTGGGGTGCAGCGACGTAAGAACCAACCGGTATTTGATTATTCTCAAGAGGTACCTGTAGATCCTCTGGTATTCCTATTTCGCGACCACATGTGAGTGCGAAAGGAGTTTGTTGTGTCGAAGAGTGAATCGTGGAGCAGTATGCGAGCATGCATGCTGGCAACGCACCATCACACGCGAAGGGAGCCTGACGATCTACAAAAGCCTTTAGTAAACCAACTAGCGTCCTATTCGTCCGCTCCACTTGACCGTTTCCTTGCGGATGGTAAGCCGTGGTGGGCATCTTATTGACCTTTAAGTATTTACACAGACTTTGAAGAACCGCGTTTTAAAACGAGGGCCCTTGATCCAAAAGGATCTGTTCTAGTGCACCTATCTACATACCCAATTGTTAAAGATGGCCTCGGCAACAGTTTCAACCGACCTGTTTGGACGGAATTCCGCTTCAGCCATTTTGGTAAAGAAATCAACCATCACTCGGAATATTTCATGTTGCCCCGAACTGATGGCGGAAGTGGTCAACCCTAAGCCGGATAAGCTATGTGTACGGCGTCTAAGACTCAGTGGGAGGACCGCATGCAGAAAGTTTACCTGGAGGCCGAGACGAAGGTGCCCGCCCAGCCGCTGCATCCTGGGACTGCCTAGTCAACGAGAGATGTACCACGGTGGCCGGGGCTGCTTTAACCTTATAGACGTCGCTTTCACTGCCGACCATCTTTGAGCGGGCGTCTGCGGCGCGAATTCGGACGGTTGACGTCGATGCCTTTGGCTGCCCGTGCCAGCCCTCAAAGTCGCCAACAACACGCGCCGGCGAGTCTGTCGTAGACTTTCAGTGACATCTTCGAGTCCTGGCCCGTCAAGCCTACTCCAAACGAGTCCTTCACCGAGCTCGAGGCCAGGATTTTGGAGAACTTCGTCGACGAGATCTCTCCCCTGAGATCAGGCGCCAAGTCCTCCAAGACCCCCAGCAGCATCAAGGTTGCCCTCGATATTGCTCGGCGAGAGGAGGCCATTTATACGGCCTGTCCCTTGGTCCAAGTCTCCTCTCCATCAGCCTTTAATGGGTGTCATCAAGCTCCTGCCACCATACAGGACTCTCCAGTCGATGTCTTCGCCATGGGACAGCGACAGAGCCGCGACATCGGCACACAAACGGCTCAATGGCAGTGCCACTCCTTTAGCCTACTCCTCGCCTGGCGTCGTTTCTCCTGCCAACCCCTGAGCTCCTTGGCGCGGGCTTCGGCGCGGCCTCCACTTGACGGCATAGCTTTGACTTTGGGAAGCGAAAAGATATAAAATGCTCTCGACCTGTTCAGAAAACCGGTAAGGATTCTTCCAGCCGCGAAAAGTGATCAATCACGTACCGATGCACTTGTCTGGTGAAGGTGCCCGGTTTCACATATCCCTTTCACGCAGGCTCCTGATCCACCTTGCTAGTTGTGCTCTTAAAGTTTTAGAAACCAATGCGTCTTTGTGTTACTTCGTCCCACGGTCGTGTGTCTCTTCGGGAAAGCCAGTTTCATATGGAGATCCAATAATCATGTTTTAAGCTCCCTGGAGAGCTACCAAATTGTGGAGGTCAGCTTCAGCCACCACGTACGTCTCGTGAGCCTAATGTAATGCGTGCGCACCTCATAGAAAGCAAGCGCCGATATACGCATTGCGATGAACATATTTTCTAGTGGTACGACATACACCATATACTCTTTTCGTGCGAAATGGTCTTTCATCCGCATTTGTTATAAATTTAGAATGAGGCCAGTTTAATCTGTTAATTACATGTCCTACAAATGCTGGCACCTGCGCACCTGTACAACCTCTTTCTGCAGCGTAATAAAGTCGTAATGCTGGGAAAGCCTTGTCTTTCGAAGATTCGTTGCGCTTGTTTGTTTTTGCCAGCGATTGTCGCTATCTCATTTATGAGTCATACGATTGAAGTCTCGCGCTACAGAAATTTGGGAAAACTGCGGTATTAAAATGTCGAGTAAGCTGACAAAAGTGAAATGCATTTCATGGTGATGGATGAGAGGAGGAAAACGAGATAAGATATCGTTCGAATCTGCATTTCAGTACATCTCCACAGCGATGCTGACGACCGTTATATAGGTAAGAGGAAATAAAAGCGTAAAAACCGCATATTTTCTGCCAGCAATATTCGTATTGTTTGTATTTGATTTGATTACTTAAAAGCGGAATCGGTTGCAAAGGAAAATAGATCGAGTCAAAGAATTTTCCAAAATATAATCCCTCACATACATCCAATAAAAAGTTAGGGCATCCATCTGTTTGTAACAGAAAAAGGTCTGATAACCAAATACAAAATAAAAAACAGCTCCAACTGGCTATGAAAAATTACACCAAAGTGCGCATTATGCTATCGTTTCATTATTGGCATCAAAGCTTTCAGATTGTTTATGTATTCAAAAAATGACCTCATGTATTGTCCTGCACAGACAAGCACTTTGGCGTTTTTGTAAAATGACGACATCAGCTTATCTGGAGAAGTTGGGGTTTGTTGATAAGAGATTTTACTTTTTCAAAGTTCCCTGAGTTCAAGGATTTTAATATAACTTATTTTTGTTGTGTTTTTAATAATTAAATAATTTGGATATTGAACACTTTACTCATGACTAAAACTATATTATTTTGATGTTACATTATATGATTAATCATATAAAGTAATTACAACTATATAGTTTATACAAACTGCCCGATGAACAAACTTCACTTCGTTTTTTAGCAATTTAGATTTCTATCGAAAAATATAATTATTTGATTCACATAACTAAATAATAATAAGTGAGCTTGTGTATAAATAAACATATTTACGCATGCTTGAATATGACACCGATTATAATTTGTGTTACGCATGCGAACTAAGGTTATTGAAAAACTTGTTACTGTTTATTTGGTTATCCCCAAGGATTTCTGTCTTATATGTGAAGCACATTTTTGAGTCGTTTATTAGTCATTATTTTTAAATTGTGTTTTTGAAACAGAAATAAAACTGAAGGCCTTGATTATGAGCGTCATAGAATCAACCGCCTTCATGAAGAGACAACTCGAATACAGAAAAAGACCTACACAAACTGGATAAATGCACATTTGAGGAAGGTAAACTTGCTTTTGCAAACCTTTGTTACACAATATTTTAGGCCAACATGGAAGTGGTCGATCTATATAAAGATCTACAAGATGGAACGAGACTGATGAAGTTAATGGAACTTATATCAAGAGCGAAACCTTGGAAAGCCAAACCAAGCTCGTCTTCGTGTGCAGAAAATAGAGAATGTTGGCCGTGCACTTAGTTATATTAAAACCAAGGCGAGTCGTGCTCCTAAAATGTTTTGAACATGCAAAACCCTTATCATTTTGAGAAACCTGAACAATAAACAAATGCCGATTAACGTTAACCTCTTCAAATAAAGCTCGCTTGTGTAAATGTTCTGCTCTTAAATCTTTCATAGAGATCAATGTTTTACATAGCCCACATTCCGTTTAACTCATAGAAATCAGTGAGGTTGCTTAGCGTCTCTTCCTTTATTTAAATAGCGAATTTTGCAAAAGCGTTTGAATAGCTTGTTCCCCTGGTACCTTTTTACTTAAACTTGTACTTAATTGTTTTTAGGTCATGCTCTTACTTATACTTTTATGTTTTTAATTATACTTTGTAATTTGCTTGTACTTAGGCCGTGCTCTTAACATTACTGTTAAAATGCTTTATCTGTTTGCGTGGGTCGGACGTTCATTTTGAAAAATATGGTGAATAGGTCGGGAGACATTTTATATTCTTTTTGCTTCCAAAAGTGCTTTGTTTTAATTAAATGGTTTGACTATTCAACTACATCCACATTAGCGGTTACCTTGTGTACGTGAACTCCTTGTTCTATGATGGACGCTCATCTGAGAGCACTAAACTATGAACCTTTTAATTTGTATTCTTCTGTTCGAAAGCACCTAATCGTTCAAAGAAGCAGACTAGAAGGTACTCTAGCCAAATTGTATGACAAATCTTTACTGTTAATGAGCTCTGAAATTTGTTCAATTGTGCAGGAACCCTACGAATAGCAAACGCATTTAAGTAAGAAATGTTTTGTAACATCTTTAAAACTTGGTGCTTTACTTATCGTAGACTTATTTAGAGCTCAATCGCACTTATATTTCGAATAATCGTTTGATTTCGACGAATAAACTTTACTCCTAGTTCACAGCTTCTATTATTTTAGTATTGGTATTTTCGATTATATAGTGCATAAAATATAAGCATTACCAATAACATAGAATTTACCCATTAGCTGCTTGCGAGACCGAAATTACGAAACAGTATAAACATCACCATGCAGAAGATCTTTGGGGTGTAGCTGCCTTAAAAAATCTTGTGATGGTATTTATCATGCTCTGTTAGCTGAGTCACACCATAAGTGGTAAACAATGTTGTGCACTCTTTCAGTTCTGACAAAAACGCATCTGCTCTTACAAAAAGAGTCCATTGACTTTAACCTTGGGAGGCATAGGTGACGCATTTGTAGGGATTTAAGATTTTTCTTGATAGTTCATTTAAGCGGAAAGTCATGTACGCCGCATAGTATTCTTAAAATTCATAGCATTTTCATGCAACATAAGAATTTTTAGGTTGCATACATTGGCCATGATGTGGTATTGATCACAAAAATAGGATTTTAATGAGATTCTCCGGTTATGGAAACAATAATAAGGTAATAAAAATGCTGTATGTAGTGCTGGAAACTTTAATGATTGAAATCCGATTAGAGATGTGCACCACTCAATCTCTAAAAGTATGTTATTGTTAATTTGCATAATATGAACGAACGAGCCCAAACCTTTACCACGGTAAACTACAGCTCCATTAAAAAGTTATATATAAAGCAATGTTTTCCCCAATTGCCGTCATCTATCTTGATCAGCTTAGTGTGCTGCTTCAGCAAAACGACCGTTAGTTAGGTCCTTTAAGCAGATGCACCAGTTGTAAAACCAACAACCTCATTGCCATTATTTTAACACTTTAAGATAACAATACATGAAATTTAGTATGTGTTGCCTACATTGAACTCTTTTAAGCGTTTCACTGTTAATTTTATAGTAGAAACAATGCTTTTGGATGCCTTTTCGCCGCTTTGCAGAGTTACTTAAACCTTATTCCCATTTTCTTCATCCAAAATACAAAAGTAATTTTATTTCTTTGTGCTCTTTCTAAACATATGTTAAATTTACCTTAATTTGCTATCCTATGAAACATTGTTGCATTTTCATATTTCACTCCACTAGGTTCAATTAGAGAATATCGGTGCGGAAGACATTGTCGATGGAAATCAAACTCTTACACTTTGGGCTCATATGGACTATCATCTTACGGTTCCAAATCGAGGTGAAATCGGCTTACAAACTGGTAGAAATACGACCAATTTTATTTCTTGCATACCAGGGATGTGATTTTCTGTGTTCATTTTTGACGGGAGAAATTTGACCTTTTAAAACTGATTAAGGCATTCGCCCTGAAATAAGTTTTAATCAAGAAGGATTACTCAAGTGAATTTGTAATTATTAAATAGCTTGCGGCATACCACCAT
>WEDG01008387.1:0-26683 GCA_017591395.1 Schistocephalus solidus
TGTATTTATTTATACCACGATACTAAGTTTGTAATGATGGGGTCCTCTGGACCTTAACTATTCAATATATTTTTTTATTAATTCCTATACTGTAAAGTTATTTATGTACATATTTTGCTTTTAATATGCATTTTAAAGCAGGCTTTTTTTACTTAAAACCAACTTCTTTTTTCGCACCCTGTTAACCAAGCCTAATAGCAAAACAAAGCTAAAGTGGCAGCAGAAAGGAGTTTGTTTTAGGTTTTTTTCCTGTGTTCTTAGGAGATTGACGACGCCCAAGAGGTGCTATATCAATAAACCTATTATATATTTCCACCTATTGATAGGAATGACAACCACAGCTAAGTGAAGGTAATTAAGGGTTGAAAATGCAAAGTTGAATCGAAACTGCAGCTAATAATTTAAGCAAAAGACGACGAAATCCGGTTAAAGTCAGAACTTTCAAAGAATGTTCAAAGATAAGTCACTTGATGTCACTTTATTGAGGGAATCAGGCTGTCACCCTTGAGCTCCCTTTTCACATTCAAAAATGGCAATATAATAAACGTTAACAACAATAAGGTCATCAATATGCGCGGGCCAGGTGGAAGCTGCCGCTATTGAAACAATCTTCATTATATGTACAAACGTTTCTCAGCAAGTGAGTATCCAGTTTGCATTAAAATGTGTCGAAAGTTTCTGAAAGTACCGCCTCCTCAGGGAGTTCATTCCATGCTCCAAAGACCCTCTGCGAAAAGGCGTTCCGACGGACGTCCGTGTGAACCAACTTCCTCCGTAGTTTAAAGGGATGACCCCGCAGAAGTTCCGTCCCAGCCAATTCGTAGAAGTCAGCGAATTCTAAGGCACACTCACAGCCTCTGACATCTCCGTAGTGTTGAATGAGGTCACCGCGTAGTTGCTTGTAATTGAGAGGAAACAAATAATGTTCAGCCAATCTGGCTTCGTAAGGCAGATGACTAAGTTTCTTGACCATCTTGGCAGGCCTCACCTGCACTAGTTCCATCTGTAGATAATCCTTTTTCAACCACGGACGCCAGACCTGGACGGCATAATTCAAGTGAGATCGGACAAATGCCCCGTAGGTTTTTCGGAATAGTTCCTTATCAAACCATACAAATTCTCTTCTGAGCGCAAATAAAACCTGTACGGGCGTTTAGCTGTCTTCAAACACTATGAAGATGGTTTGAGTCAGGAGTTTATAAGCACACTGAGGTCCTTCTGTTCCTCGAAAATTTAGAGGGACTACCCATCGAAAAGCTATTGGTAGGAATCATCCTCCCTGCTGGTCTTTTTGTTACAGAGTCTAAGGACCACACACTTCCAAACGTTAAAATTTAAGAGCCGACGAGCAGACCAGATGCTAAGACGGTTGAGTTTCTTGAAATGCATGCCTATCGGCATCAGATCTGATGGGCCTCCACAATTTAAAATCGTTTGCAAACATGATGGTGCTGCAATGCAGGTCGTCGACACAGTCGTTGCTGTAGACTAAGAAGAGTACCGGCCCTAAGACGGAGCCCTGGGGGACACCAGTTAGAACCACAGTAGGTGCTGACTTCGAGGTATCAATGCACATGGAGCACAGGTTTTCTTACAGGAAAAGTGCGAACTTTGTCAGCAGCATTCCTCTTATTCCAATTTCAGATATTTTATAGATTAGACGTTTGTGTGGGACACCGTCAAACACCTTAAAATCAGTGTAGATGGCGTCAACCCTACTATCTTCGTCCAATACGTGAGTCCACTGGTCTACGGAGAGCAATAAACTGGAAAGAAAAGAGCTCTTCTCTCTGAAGCCCTGCTGGAGCTCTGAGAGTAATCGGGTTTCCTACAGGAACTTCGTGGTCACCTTCTTAATTATAGATTCCAAGATTTTTATGTAGGTTTGACCGATAATTGTTGACATTAGATCGAGCCCCACTTTGGTATATGGGTATATATTTGCTGCTATCCATTCGGGTGGCAGTCTCCATGATTCAAATGATGAGTTGAATATATGCGCTAGTGGTTTGGAGAGATCGCCTGCCAATTGTTTCAAGAAACTTTCTGGTGACTTGGCTTCTTCAATATTTTGCATTTCTCGTTCCATTAGAGGTGCCGGGAAGAGTATACATGCGGCATTTACAACTGAGCTGTTGAACTTGTCAAGCCGAAGCTCAGTTTCTCAAGGGAATACCCAGTCATCATTTTCAACGACTTCTTCTCCATTCCCATGCACAATTGTTGCGACTCGGTCCTTGTTTTCTAATCAACTATTGATATCATGGAATAAAATTGTGGGCTTATTTTCCGCCAGCTGGATAATTCTGGATTCTTTGTTCCTCCTTGCCTTACGGATCAATTTTTTGACAGTCTTTCGTTGTCGACGAAATTCCTCGAAATGTTCTGCTGTCCCTGTTTTCCTGAATACCTTCCATTTTTATTCTTCTTATTTAACTGCCTGTTAAGTTCTCTTGGCAATCAGGCAGGGTTACTAGTCCTTTTTGTACCTTCACTGGACAACAACCTTCAATCAAATTGAGTGAAGTCGTCTTAAACGATACCAGTCATGACCCGGATTCTCTTTGAGAAAACAACACCATCGCCTTAAAATTAGCATTCCATATATTTCGCTTGCCTTTCGTTCTCTTCTGGCGTTGAGAATAAAGTGAGTTATCCCAGATAAGAGTAGTATGGTCAGTCTTACCGAGCGGTGCAATAGAATACATTTAATCAATGTTAGAGACATCCTAAGTTTAATGCTAGTTCCAGGCAATTGCCTCTATGGTTCTCTCTAAATTTCGTTGGTAAGTTAACCTTCTGTGCCAGAGGTTGGTCAAGAGTAAGACCCATTAGCTTGCGGCCGAAGGAAGTTGAAACATTTTCAACTGTCAGATTTACCCGGTCTACTGTATGTGCATTGAAATCTCCATAAATAAGCACCTGGTGACTTGCTACTCCCTTTTGAACAAATAGCGGAATGACTCATCAGCTGCACTCGGAACTTTTGGTAATCTGCAGATCGTCAAGAATTGTAGACTTTGAGAAAAATTCTTTTATATCTTTATCCAGAGAAATTCATGTTCAAGGAAGAGGTTGTGTGCTCGTTCAACTGCCGAGATTCCTGTCCTAACGTATATGGCCACTCCAACTCCCTGTCTATTTTTACGGTTTCCCTTCGTAAGAGCTGGTATCCCTCTATCGAAACCTCGATATCCGCGCTTTCGGTTTTGAGCCACGTTTCCATAATGACAATGACATTGGGGGTTCGGTTTGACAGAAGTGAGTTCTTCTTTTTTCTAAAAGAGACTTTGAGCATAGGTATACAATAGTGTCAATTTAAACTAGGTAACTCCTTCATATAGACTTCTGCTCATTTCGTGGGATTGAATGCTAGGAGGTCAAGTTCAAGGTCGATTTCTTCGTTTCTTGTTGTAGCGACCGAAGACTTCGAGGTTTGCACACACACACACGGGCGAGTAACGAACCTGTAGTCGTTATTAGACGATGCGCGTATTGAACAGGGTCTCTAAGCACCATGCCGATCACTCAAACGCAACAGTCATTAGAAGGAACGGCAGAAATGTTGGAAATGGATTATACTATTAAGAAGGATATAAAGGTATGAAAGGGCAAAATAGAAAATAAAGAAGGGAGCGTTACATTATGCGATATCCCTTTTGGAGTGGGGGGAATTACGTCATGTCTGTTGGATAACCGGTGGGGAGTGCAACGCTGTGGGCAACTGCAGGGTCGGGACGAGGGGATGTTGACATTGAACGGAGGGTAGCGATACGATGAGCGGCGACGGTACTCGTGGGGATGGGGGGTCAGCGTTCGAGAGTGGAAGGGGGCACCGGCATCTTCACCGACATTCCATCACTCTATTCCCATCCAGGATCCGCGCGAAAAGTGCTACCAGTCCATTCAAACCATTCTGTCGGAACTGTGGTTCGTTACATGGCCTCCTTCTGAAATGCAGCACTGTCCTCAGAGCTGTGCGGGTCGGTTTGGTAGGTGTGGAAGTGTGTGCTCCTCTCCATCCCACCGCTGCCACCAATGTAGCGGCCGAGAATGTCAAAGATAGCACACACTGTGGAGTATATTACTAGGAATATCTGAGGCCATATAACGTCGGCAGAATCGTTACACACTTCATCATGCACACATGTATAGATAGCAGGAGAGAATAAGTTTATAACGTAAGGTATCTATGTTAACAGTAAAAAATTGTAGATAGTAAAAGAGAAATATAAAGATACAAGCGAATACTGGGGACTTATACAATCGATCCGTTTGGAGTGGGAGGTGGTCACGAATGATCAGTTAGATACCGGTGGGGAGTGCAGTGCTGTTCGCAAATGCGCGTGAGGGTCGTGGAGATGCTGACGGTCAGGGACTTTCGAGACGGTACGACGGCGGTAACGAGGGGAGATGTCAGCGGTAGGGAAAGAAGGAACACCGGCCATCTTCACAGACCATCGATCACACCATTACCCTCCGGGATCCGCGCGAAAAGTGTTCCCAGTTCATTCAAACAATTCTGTCGGAACTGTGGTTCGTTACAAGTCTACCGACTAATTAGACTTTGTTGACTGATTGCTAAACAAAGTCGAAAAAGATTAGGAGCAGGAAGAGTTCAGCGGTAAGAAACTTTCAATGCAGTCCTCCTGTTTTCATATTTGTATAATATAACATAGTGTTGATTAGATTTGATCTAGCTGTATGAAACAGCTAGTACAATTCGTTTCATAAAGCTATATCAAAACCTAGGCGTGTGGCTCGTTGCGCATTCAAATTACGTAGAGCATAAATGATTTAAAAACGGAATACATATACTACTAAAAGACTGAGATAAAAATAATAAGTTTTGCAAGTTAGTTTTAAAGCAAATTGTTTAAAAATCATAAAATTATATATAAAAATAAAGACGATATCCAAAAACATTTGAAAAAGTAAAATCATCATTAAATTTTTAATAAGTTTTAACAATATGAAAAAGCTGCTTTTTAGATAATGAGTATATAAATCATTAAATTGAGAGCCCTTGCGCATAGCCAGAGGATAGGTATTTATGAGTCTTGTAGGTCACTACCCACCAGCTATAGCTTGCCCATAACCAGATGGTGTACCACATTACTAGATGATTAAATTCTTCATTCCTATCTGCACTGTAGGTCGTCGTAAGAGTTTCATAAAAGGACGTCAAATAGCTACTCGTGGGAGCTTCTGGCCTGAAATGGCTATCGCCGTCATCGGAAGTGCACGCAACGTACGTTTGGATTTGCTTGACTTATAGGTGCAAATCGGGAGGACTCAGAATTGAAGTAGCTATCGCCGATAGTAACCGCCACATTGTAAAACGCGTGATTCAGTCTAATGGTCACCCTTGCGGACTTTATTTATTAAGCTTTGGTTGTCTTCTCTATATTAAAGCTTCATTTAAGCACTTCCCATTTGATCTAGATGTTACGTCATTCTCTGATAATTACTGCTTCGCATCCATTATCCTGTCACCCCGGCAAAAGGCGATTTTCGGATGTATTTACAACCGCCTAATTCATTATCCGATGATGATGCATACTTTGTGAAATTTTTAAATTGATTTCGGAGTCCAATTTTAACATTAAAATAATCGCTGGGGATTTTAATTTTCCTGAAATTGACTGGATTTCAAACTTTTGTCCACCCAGATTTCAGCCTTTCCTCGATACCATTAATTTTTCTAATTGGTCCCAGCTTGTCCGTTCTTCAACGAGAGACAAGCATATTTTAGACCTGATTTTCACAAACGACATTGCTCCCCTCTTCGTTGATTTTAAGCAGGGCCTCTTCCAAAGTGACCATACACTGATTCACTGTTGCCTTCCGATTGTTTCATCGAAAAAAGCTAGTGCCGTTCGTACCTATCATGCTTTTGACCTCGCAGATATGAGCTTAATTAGTAACTTTTTGGACTCATTGGACTGGCAGCATCTCTCCTCCACGCACGAAGCAGCAAGTCTTTGTGACTTTATGTCAGGCGTTTCAAATAACATCCTGGAGCTTGTGCCAACCAAAATAGTCAAGCCCTACGTCTCGGAATCCACCGTTCCTCACTTTCTTTTGCCAAGACTAAAGAAATTTAGGAAGCAGTTGAAAGATCAATATACTAGTTCGTTATCTGTACATCTAAGGATTGCAGAGATTTTTGAATTAGCCTCTAAGATTCGTCTTGCACGTGACAGACAGAGGGAATCTTGCGCACTCAGTGAGCCAAGCTCTGCAAAATCTGTTGCTCAACTGTTCCGCCATCGATCCTCCTCTAAACGAGGTTATGAAATTCCTCAATTACTAAACGAAGACAAGAACTTCGTTCTCGAAGACTCTGACAAGGCAGAACTGTTTAGTGCGTTCTTTGCAAATCATCTTGCGATGGAATCTGAACCGGTTCCGACGTTTCAGGCATCCTCATTGAATGTTATCAGCACTATTGATTTCTCCTTAGAACTAATTCGTAAGCAAATAATTCTTCTAAAAACTCGATCTCTTCGGGGACTTACGGTATTCCAAACTCAGTTATCAAGAGAGTGCCGAGCTTCCCCCGATTGCTTAGCCATATATTCTCAGTTTATCTTCTAAACGGATTCTTTCCTGACTCATGGAAGACATCTTCAAGTCGGGATCTCGTTCGGACGTAAATAATTATCGAGGCGTTCACAAAACCCTGGCTCTAGCAAACCTTCTTGAAAAAATTATTTTTAATCAAATTCTCGCCTTTTGCCTAGAAAAATAAGCTCTTAAGCGACTCAAAATATGGTTTTCTACCTGGGAGATCATGCGAAGTGTGTCACTTAGCTTTTCGTAACCTCGTCACTTCCATTCGTAATGAGCAGCAGTCAGTGGTTGTGATCTACTTTGACCTGAGCAAAGCCTTTGACAAGGTACCGCACAGACGTCTTCTGGTGAAACTGGAAGCCCTCGGCATCCGGCCTCCTCTCCTTGACTTCATTGGTTCCTACTTGTCTAACCGCAGCCAGAAGGTCTTAGTAGGTAATAGCTATTCGAGGCCTCAGCCGATCACGAGTGGCGTTTTTTTCAAGGCACGGTTCTAGGTCCCCTTCTCTTCATTCTGTACATAAACGAAATTTCAACTTTACTCACAAATTCACAAAATTTCGTTTACGCTGACGATCTCAAGTGCATTTATTCATTTTCTAAAGACTGCCAATAGTTGCGTTGATAAAATCAACACTGATCTACTTATGCTCTCACGTTGGAGCTATACTTGGCAGATGAAATTTTCTCCATACAAGAGCAGTTTCATGTGTTTTGGCCCCGCCAAGCTTCCTGGACCCCTAGTATTTCAAAAAGTACACTTTTAGAACGATCAACCATAAAAGACTTAGGTCTAAGTTACACGAATAAGCTAGCATTATCGCCTCATGCAGATCGAATTTCTGCAAAGGCTGCACAGATATGTGGTTTTATATCGCATAATTTCTTCCTTCCGGAAATAAAGTTAAACCTATACCACATGTTTGTTCTTCCTATCCTAGAATACTGCTGTCCCCTATTTGGGCTGATGAACGCCTCTGACCGCAGTAAGATTGAAAAAGTGCAGAGGGTTTTTACTCGAAAACTATTTTCTCTTCCTGGATCCAGTATCTCTTATACGGATAGATGTCAGTTAGCAAACATTAAATTTCTGTGGGTTAGAAGACTCGAAGCCGGTCTCTGCTTCCTGTTTCGCGTTAACTCTAGCCCAAATCTCCCACGAATTAACGTTCTCACTCCGGTAGATCGACCCTATGCCATTCGTAATTCCTCTATGATCATTTCACTACCCCGTAGCTCCACAGCTAACCGGTCTCAGTTTTTTGCCTCCAAATATGCTTTTATATGGAATAATCTTCCACTGCAAATTAGGTTGTCGTCTACATTAGCTATTTTCAAAACCAAAGTACGCAAACATTTAACTTCGGAAGATATAAAGTCCTTATTGTCTGTTTCCTTCGCAAACTCGCAAGTTTTGGATTTTGAAAAGGGTCCTTCTGGTATTTGAGGCAGCTCCCTTGATATAATATTGGTCTCTAATTATATTTCCATCATCCTCTGCAGAGTCTATCTTTGCATTCACTTTTTCTTCCCCTTCTTTTAAACTAGCATTGCCAACTCTTGACAACCTTGATACTTTCCTCCGAATTTGCAACCCTGACGATAGTCTCCAGGTTCAGTTGATGATCAAGGCGGGTTCTGATGGTTTCGCCTCTTTGGTGATGGACTATGCAGTCAGCAAGGTCGCATCTCGATGATGATCTCGTGACCTCTACTGTCCCGTCTTCGTTTCGACCATGTTGTCTACGATGAGTTCGTCCTCTCTCACCTCCACTGGTGTTTATAAACAGTAGCTCTGACTGCTATATTATCTCTCAACCGACAAGGAGCTTTCCGAACCCTCATACGTTGTCAGCAACATCACAATACTATCCCATTGCATTTAGCTATTATTTTTTTTTGTGAAGCAGTTTTTTTTTCCTATTTTTTTGAATTGGCGGCTCGCCGAACTCCGCCTCCGATTTAACCCTAGGAGTTTTTTTTTACTGCTTCTTTTTGAGTTCACCGTATATGCCAACGATTGTTGATTTTTGTTTTAAAAATGGCAAATCGTTTTGAATCGGATATTTTTACCATACTACTCATTTCTGCTGTTCATATGGATGCTCACATAGTGCAGCAATTATCCACTTTGTATTTATTTAAACCACGGTACTAAGTTTGTAATGATGGAGCCCTCTGGGCCTTAAATATACAATTTATTTATTTATTTGACATACTCTTCATCCTCATAAGACTACTGCTGGATAACAGGAGAAACTGCCGATATCCTCCTCTTGTGCACTTCTCGCCAGCAACTCCACGAGATCTTCCAGTCTACAGAGGGCTGAGTCCTTTTGATATTTTATTCATAAATTTGCTCCCGCTAAAACCTTCATTCCATATTTTTAACACCCTTTATCGTTTTTTCGATCAATACTGGAAGTCAAAATATACCCTTCGGGAATCACGCAAAATACGTGGTACCTCCGAGGTTCGAATCACGACACCAGTGTGTGGGAAACGATGGTTATAGCACTGAGTTATCGCCGTACGACGAACTCGCTAATTTAAATTTAAATTATGGAATAAACACGGGTCATAACACGAATGACTTCACTTCTGAACATGTTTCTTTAAATTCGCCTCCCGCCAAACGGGCCAGAGTTTAGTACGTTTGTTGGATGTCGATACGAGTAAGAAGCGTGTGCGACATGCTATAAACTTCTTCAAAAAGTTTCGGCGACTGAAAAGAACATGCAGGGGCTGAAGATGGAGATAGAGAAGTTGAAGAAACGTTTTCTTATTTTACCCGAAAAGAAGCACTCCATAAAGATGGAACATGAGGGAGACAAACGCACATGCACATGCACAGCTTCCTAAGCCATCACATCCAATAAGGAAGAGGACGCTGCGTCTACGGAGCTCGATGTAGCCGTTAAACAGTCTCTAGTATGGTAATAGTAAAACTGGCAGTGATCCCAGAAAATGAAGAAACGATTTTCGGAAGACGAAGATAGTATGTTGTACAAAAATTTAAGTCCCAGAACATCTAAGTCTGACGATAATCACTCTCATGTTGAAGTGCCAGCATCCATGAGTAATGCTACCACTGTGAACTCCCACCCTAGCGTAGGCGGGGAAATCAGGAGCTCGCCCATGAATCATAAGCGAAATATCGTAATACGGGGATCCCATACCCCACGTCAAGCATTCCGAAGTAATGAGTGACACACAATCTAGATCTTCTTCATGAATATGCCAGTGCAGTCCTGAAGAACGGGGAAATGTTTACCGTACAAAAAGCTTTCCGACTAGGCAAAGCAGACTTCAGCTACAACATGAGAACATCCCCAAGGCATCTAAAATTATTTAAGAAAATTAAACCCAGGCTGCACGTATATTAGAAGGAAGAATGACCTTACGGAGATCGCGCACACAAATATTTTTCAGCCGGACTACGAGCCGCAGGAACGGCTGGAAATGAGGGAACTAATGAGAGAATTGAGGGAGAGAATTTACAGAGGGGAGAAAAGGCTGAAAATCAAAGACGGTCAAATATTCCTGATCAATGTGTCTTTCCTGTGGCCAAAACCTGTAACAAGAGGGCTGGGTCTCCCGATGAACGGATCATTGAAAGTCCTCTCCACAAATGTATAAGGCTTGTTTAAGTATCTAGATGAACTTAGAAACATTTCAATGATAACTTATCATTAATAGGGTCATCAAGGGAAATGTCTGTAACACTTCACAGCTGCAGTTTTTCATCCTGAAAACACTTGAAAGAACGATCAGGAGTTTTTTCACTTTCAGCTCGACCTTCTAATGTATATCTATTTAGACCTTGCCTGCAAACTGGCAATAAATAAATAAATAAATATGTAATAAAAATTTGAAAAGGTCCAATGATCTTTAAAAAACTCCTATATCTGTCTCTTTCAAATATATAGATAGATGTTTTAGTTGAGCACCAGGAAGGGTACTGTCATTGGATAAAAAACAAAATGAATGCGAAATCGTGAATAGTTAAGTTTGAATAGTAGGCCAGCTTTTGATGGTGACAATTTACACAAATCAGTGTGGTAAAAAAATTAGACAAACGTGCGGCAGTAAAAAAACTCCTTGGGCATTTTTAAGGAAGAAGCATATCTTGAATGGGGTTTGTGGGATTAAAAGAAGAAAAAAATTCGCTCCTAGGTGAAAAACGTAAGCGTTTGGTAGGACCGACATGCTGATGAGAGCGCATGAGCATTCAAAATGCTCCTCATCGTGGGAGAAATAATTTAACGACAGAGGCTACTTTTCAGCATCGCACTGGTGATCACAATGCGTATCAACTGGCTATAAGCGTATCTTTCAAGGATTCTAGACAGGGGAAACCTTCGCAGGCATCATTCGCACGCTTAGGGTCGAACGAGAAAAGGACTGTAGAGATCGTGAGGGTCATGGTAGAATTGCCAGAGAAGCAACCACGGTACTCTCATTGCTGATTTCTTAGACCACCAACAGAGGAGCCCGGAACGATCGTCAGCACTCCGAGTAGGGTCAACACCGTGACACTGCTCCACGAGGATATATGAAGCAGCATTATAGGCTGCTTCTGAGCGTAGTACGAAAGGATAATGGGAGATCCGGTAATTGAGTAAGAAGAAATAAACATAATGCCCTCAGAGGTGCTAGTTGGCATGAGAATCGATGATGAATCTGAGGCCTGCACAGCTCAGTATTCATATTGTACTTCTGCTGATGGTTATCGGCATTCGAAACGGAGGTTCTTCAAAACGAGCGCGCAACATGACATAATTATTTGGCGTTCATTTTACGAAGGCATGCTTATGAAGACATCATAGTTCGTGGGGAAACGATGCATGGAAGATATAATTTGGAGACGGCCTTCTAAATTCCCAACGGTCCTTTCTCGGGTTATGGAGAAAGCTGCTCGGGAAGGAAGATGAAAATAAAAGGTTTATTGAATCAGTGTTAAGATAGATGTGCAGTCTTCGTTTAAAATTAGACAGGTTATTTGATAACCTTCTATCGATTAGCAGGTTATTCCAAAGAAAGCAATACCTCTAAGCAAAGAACAGAGTGTTTAGAAGTGGAGGATATTGGAAGAGACATAGTCAGTAAAGAATTACGTAGGTTGTACGGATGACTAACGGGGGTGAGGGCTGAAATTCGGGGAATATTTGAACTATTATTAAGGCGATAAATTAGACATGGAAACAGCCAAAAATGAGGTTCATATTCCAAATGGTCTTCGAGCAATACGATAGTTCAACCGTCGATTTCAACGATATCCACCGTATGCTCCACGGAAGGGTGAAGCAGGGACGGCGACTTGAACTTGATTTAGTTTAAAGTGATTGTAGACTCGCACTGCATCTACCGCCCTCTCTCCTCCTCCCCCACATGAACCCGGTGTCATGATAGAGTCAAGAAGACCGGAGGCGTGAGAGGACGTAGGATGTCTGGCGCGGCCGGAGCCTCCCCCTGGGCATACCACCACACATGGCTCGGATCCTACGGAGTGGGAGTGCCATTAAGGCCACAGAAAGAAGGCACCATTTCATCCTGCCTCTCAGTCCGCCAGTCAGCCACTCCACACAAAACACACATTGGGCTGACCACGTGGTCTGAGTGTTCCCATAAGTTGGCAACCTTCCAAGCCACGGTTTTTAGCGCACCGTGATAGTTTTAAGCGAGTCAGATTGTTTATAGTGAGGAAAATACGCTGAGCTCTCGACCTCACTCTCTCCCCCACCCCCAAAATCAGACCACTGTCCGAGCCGGTCAGTTGCCTGATGTGGGAGTGGGCGCATTGGCTGACGGATCAGCGTACTCGTCTTCGCGCGCCACAACACGACCTGGCCCCCATAACGCACACGCCAGGATTCACTAACTCAGGGGATATGGAGCAGCCATCGCCGTCTGACTCCCAGTCCACTGGTCAGCCACTCGACACACAGCACATACACTGAGCCGACGGCGTGGTCTGGTGTAAGCGCCAGATTGGTAGCCTTCCCAAGCCACGGTTTCTAGGAAACCATGATATTCTCAGGTACGTGATGTTGGTGAGGGCTTTTTCTATGTATTGGTGTAGGTAATGTGCACTGATGTGGCTTAGCATCCGGTGGTTTACCGCAGGTTGTCGTGGAGGTGCATGTGTCCTTATAGGCCCATACGGTGTGTAAATGTGCGGGAGTAGTGAGGGCAGTGGAGGCGGGCGCGGCGACTGTATGTCGGAGCCCTAGGCACTGGTTCACCAGCCTCCGTACGATGGATTCGCAGGTGACCGACCAGGCCGATGCGTGAGATGAATGTGCGGTCGCATTGAGGACAGTTTAGGAGAGGGTCCACAGCGCTGGTGGTGGTGGTGGTGGCGGCGTTGGTGGTTGCTTTGGTGGGGGTAACAGGTGATGAGCATTGGGAGATGGCCTCTATGATGGTGGGAGTAGTGGAATTGATACCAGGAGTGAGGGTCGGTGAGTCTGAAGAAGGGTTGGCAGAATTTGACGTAGGCAATGATGGAGGTTGCCAAAAGATATAATCTGTGTTTGGACTTCCGCACGGCCGCGTACATCTGCTAAATTGAGAAGAACTTCCACACTACCCGTTTGGCTGGCACTATATTCTAATCTGCACTTGAAATTGCCACCCTTATAGCTACCAATTATATGCGCAACATCGGTATCAATGTTCCAAAAACATAATGGATATTACAAAAACAATTTCAACCCACGGGTATATTTAGTCTAGTTAATATTAATAAATTCAATTTTATATATCAACGTGTTTTTATCAGTGGAAATTAATATACGTTTTATGCATGGCTCACTGGGTGAAGTTTATAATTTAACCCATTTGACTGGCCGGGCAATAGAGATGTTTATGTTGCCGATGGAATGAGTTTTTATTATTCTCACACGATGCTAATTTACCAAGGTTTCTTTAAGCTGCGTGAAATTGACAATAGAGATGAGGGCAAAGTTTAAGAGGATAAATGGCACAGAATAACCACAAATATTTTGCTTTGAATATTTCATGTCAAACGCAAGAATAAACACAAAATATTTCCAACGAAAGAAAATTTCCAGCAACGTGCAAAGAGAGTCCCACCCTCCGGCTATTGTGAAGTGAAGTGAAGTGCAAAATTCCTTACCTTGTTGACGGCGAACTCTTCACAGAACCAGGCAAAACGTAAAATGTAATTTCCGTGCACCTGAAGTGTACTCAAGCATATTGGGCAAACGTATTTCGAAACAAACCCAAACCGACTGCGTATTCTAGTGTCATATGCTGCAAGGTTATGTTGATTGCTCTAAGATGGACTGACATAACAAAGACAAAGGCACCGACATATTCGTCTGAATAGCATGAGATCCTTTGAAAAGACAGACAGTATTCATTTCATCGCGAGAACCTTATCCCAGTAGACCATTTAATTTAAGAATCAGTGTAATACTAGGAAAATTGACAAGAATCTTCCATGGAACGGTAGGCATCAGCGGCCTCCGGTGGATGCAAATGCAGAATCACGGATCGAAATCAGCGACGTGTGAGGCAATCGAGCTCGAAGCAGGAAAACAAATGCCGTGTCACTGAAAATCTTCTATGGTGGCCACGCACCGATCTGTACTGGTGATATTGAAAGGTATGGATTCCACAAATTCTGATGCAGTAAGCTGACCGCCTACACAGGATTTCCTAAGCAATCAATTTAGAATCCACAAGAAAACTACGAGGCACAATTAATTTGTAGAAGATTTTACCAGATTTGAATAGATCATTCGCACCACTTGTGAAAAACTCGGTGGAGTCGGTGGGATTAAAATCCACGCCAGCAAGGGGGAGACTTTAGTACAGCAAAGGATCCGGCCAAGTGGTTCAAATGAGTTATTTCATTCTGCCAAAATCTTCTACAAATTTATTGGGCCTTGTAGTCATTTGGTGGATGCTAGAGTGATTGTTTAGTAAATCCTACTTAGACAGTTAGTTTACTGTCTCAGAATTGGTGGATTCCATACGCTGCAGTAGGCTGGGCGGCTAAATTGAACCTGTGATTAAAATCGCGGCTCCAGGCCGGGACCTTTTAGCTCAGTTGGTAACAGCATTGGCTGTACTGCAGCCTTCGTAATACAAGCCTCGGTTCGAATACCAGCGGGTCAACGCATGCACACGTAAGCAGCCCTCACAGCCGGGCGCTTCGGACAACAAATAGTATGACGCACACGACGATTTTCGCTGCGTTCCATAAAATCAAACATTCTGCGCATAATCGCCCCATAGTACCACTATTAAAAATGCTACCACTTGATTTATGCGCATAGTTAAACCGCGCGCGATAATGCATTGACGAGTGCGAGGAACATCGGCGAAGTCGTCACCACATGCGTGCGAATCGGCCCGGCCTACCCATGCCACACCCAATCTACAATAATTCCAACACCGATTCAAAGAACCTGTAAAGGGATAGATATGAGCCTATTGAACAGCCTGGTCAAAGGCATCCTTCTACACGTCGCACACAGCTGTTGGCCATTCAATTCCTTACAATCAGTTTTCACTCGTTCGGAGGTCCTATTGGCGAGGGTAACCGTTAATCTAACTCGAGGCTTTGCACCAGCCTGACGACCAAGTAATTTAGTCTTGTTTCATCCTCATAAGTACTGAGTCGGCAGGCAATTTTCGCCATTTTTCGCACAATAATATGTGGGCCAATGGATTAAAATTAGGTCGGGTGACTCAATGTATCAATCTACCCGGATATCTCTCGACAATTAAGTCACTTTGGCATCTCTGTCGCCAAAAGCCAGTGTCCTCCATAAGCGCAACCCTTTGCAGAGTAAAATACCCTCTATCAAAATAACATTCAAGCAATGTCATTTACCGCATACCGTGCGCCAACCGCCCTTCTGTTTACATTGGCCATACAGGCCGACGTCTTGGGACTCGCATCAACGAACATAAGCTAGCCATTCGCTGACGTGACCCCATATCAGTCTTGTTCGCGCACTCCTTGAATGCGACCATCGCTTCAATTGGGACGGAACCGAAGTGATCGCCATGGCCAACACCAAATATCGGCATCCCAAGAAATTTAATTAAATAAAGTTTAGTTCTTTGGGAACAAAATAACTTTATTGTGTAAATTTTCGAATCTGGTGCCCCAGTTCGTCGTCAGACAAATGGGAGATGTACAGAAAACAGTTAACCTTAAATAATGCCTAACACAAGATTCTATGGTTGGCTAAAGTTTGAGCCAATAGACATCCGGAGTTTGAAGTTATCTGATCGATAGTGGCTGTTTTCGCCTCCACTTGACCTTGAGAAATTTGTAATTGGCATCTAAATCGATATGCCTGTTAATGCATGCCTCGTCTGAGTGCATTTCCTCCAGGAATTCACGGCCTCTTCTTGTTGGGCAGGCGCCAACGATGTGGGTATCCTCCCATCCAAATAGGTGTCCTGTGTCCAGTGTGTGCATGGCTACCTGCGATAAAGGGTCTCGTCTCCTCACCGCTAACTGATGTTCATGTAAACGGGTGGATAGAGATTTTCCGGTTTGGCCACAATAAACTGCATCACAACTGGTACACGGTATCTTGTAGACGACTTCTTTTCTATTGAATTAGCCAACCCTGTCCTTAGGGTGTACAAGCTGGGTGCGCAAAGTTGTTGTTGGTTTGTGCGCTATTTGTATATTGTGTTTCTTGAGCTGTCTTTCAACGAGCTCAGATACATTTTTTACATACGGGAGGGTTCACCAGTTTGTTGTTTTTGACGCCTGGAAGGTCGTAGCTCTGGAAATACCTTTTTCTTTTAATTGTTGTCGTCGCATGCATCGACGGACAAAGTCAGGAGGATATCCATTTTGGGAAAATAATTTGAAAAGGTATTTCATTTCTGTTCGATATGTTTCTTCATCGGAACAGTGAGTTTTTGCTCGACGTAGCAAGCTGTTAACAGAGCTGCGTTTGTGAGACATGGGGTGGTTACTCCCAAAATGTAAAATAACCTCGGAGTATATATCTTTACGATAGACTGAGGTATGTAGTGTCCCGTCTGTCTTCCTATGTACAAGGACGTCTAAGAAAGGGAGTCGTTTATCAACTTCTGTTTCAAGGGTGAATTGAATTCCTGGGAACGTGGAGTTCAGGCTTTTGTGGAGTGGATCAAGTTGATCTTTTTTGACGATAACAAAGTTCACAAAAGTGGCATTCCGCTGCGACCGATAGTCTCCTTAATCGGTGCACCAAATTATAAGATTTCCAAGTGGCTATTTCATCAACTCAACCCACTTACAAAGAACTGTGAATTCTCTATCCAAGACTCGCTACAGTTCCTCGAGAAGATAAAAGACTTTAAAATTGCAAATGACGAAATAATGGTGTCATTTGATGTTATTTCTTTATTTACGTCTATCCCGCTGGACTTAGCGAGGACTTGTACTGCAGAACTCCTACAGGCCTATTCTACCGATGTACCTGCAGAAGTCCTCCTGGAACTTCACGATAATTGCCTTGAAACAAACTTTTCCTTTGCTGAAAATTATTATCGACAACTAAAAGGCGCCCCTATGGGTTCGCCAATATCCGGTTTTTTGGCGGAGGCTGTAATGCAGAAACTAGAGGCTACAGCTCTCCCCAGAATTAACCCGAGATTGTGGCTACGCTACGTAGACGATACATTTGTTATCGTCAAAAAAGATCAACTTGATCCACTCCACAAAAGCCTGAACTCCACGTTCCCAGGAATTCAATTCACCCTTGAAACAGAAGTTGATAAACGACTCCCTTTCTTAGACGTCCTTGTACATAGGAAGACAGACGGGACACTACATACCTCAGTCTATCGTAAAGATATATACTCCGAGGTTATTTTACATTTTGGGAGTAACCACCCCATGTCTCACAAACGCAGCTCTGTTAACAGCTTGCTACGTCGAGCAAAAACTCACTGTTCCGATGAAGAAACATATCGAACAGAAATGAAATACCTTTTCAAATTATTTTCCCAAAATGGATATCCTCCTGACTTTTGTCCGTCGATGCATGCGACGACAACAATTAAAAGAAAAAGGTATTTCCAGAGCTACGACCTTCCAGGCGTCAAAAACAACAAACTGGTGAACCCTCCCGTATGTAAAAAATGTATCTGAGCTCGTTGAAAGACAGCTCAAGAAACACAATATACAAATAGCGCACAAACCAACAACAACTTTGCGCACCCAGCTTGTACACCCTAAGGACAGGGTTGGCTAATTCAATAGAAAAGAAGTCGTCTACAAGATACCGTGTACCAGTTGTGATGCAGTTTATTGTGGCCAAACCGGAAAATCTCTATCCACCCGTTTACATGAACATCAGTTAGCGGTGAGGAGACGAGACCCTTTATCGCAGGTAGCCATGCACACACTGGACACAGGACGCCTATTTGGATGGGAGGATACCCACATCGTTAGTGCCTGCCCAACAAGAAGAGGCCGCGAATTCCTGGAGGAAATGCACTCAGACGAGGCATGCATTAACAGGCATATCGATTTAGATGCCAATTACAAATTTCTCAAGGTCAAGTGGAGGCGAAAACAGCCACTATCGATCAGATAACTTCAAACTCCGGATGTCTATTGGCTCAAACTTTAGCCAACCATAGAATCTTGTGTTAGGCATTATTTAAGGTTAACTGTTTTCTGTACATCTCCCATTTGTCTGACGACGAACTGGGGCACCAGATTCGAAAATTTACACAATAAAGTTATTTTGTTCCCAAAGAACTCAACTTTATTTATTATATATATATATATATGCCAAACAAGTGCGTAACACTCACTAATGTGGTAAGGATCTCACTCGATCCCATTTGTCCGCCCGCCAGTTACCTACCGGCGATAAACGAACGTTGTGTCATAGGACACATACCATATATATAGCACAAATATGTTGCTAAGAGTGCAACAGGCAAGACGCAGACAGCTGTTTCACGGTCATTACCGATCATCAGTACATCATATGCCTTGTGCAGTGAGGTACATAAACAAGCCAAACAAGTGCGTAACACTCACTAATGTGGGAAGGATCTCACTCGATCCCATTTGTCCGCCCGCCAGTTACCTAACGGCGATAAACGAACATTGTGTCATAGGACACATACCATATATATAGCACAAATATGTTGCTAAGAGTGAAACAGGCAAGACGCAGACAGCTGTTTCACGGTCATTACCGATCATCAGAACATCATATGCCTTGTGCAGTGAGGTACATAAACAAGCCAAACAAGTGCGTAACACTCACTAATGTGGTAAGGATCTCACTCGATCACATTTGTCCGCCCGCCAGTTACCTACCGGCGATAAACGAACGTTGTGTCATAGGACACATACCATATATATAGCACAAATATGTTGCTAAGAGTGCAACAGGCAAGACGCAGACAGCTGTTTCACGGTCATTACTGATCATCAGTACATCATATGCCTTGTGCAGTGAGGTACATAAACAAGCCAAACAAGTGCGTAACACTCACTAATGTGGTAAGGATCTCACTCGATCCCATTTGTCCGCCCGCCAGTTACCTACCGGCTTATTAGCCATCATCAGCCAGTCATACCCAATCCCAAGTGTGTATGATATATATATATTTATATATATATATATATATATATATATACATATATATATATGGCAAAGACAATATACCGTACTTCCGACATAGGTACTAGCTAAAAGCCCAGACACGTGTTTCGCCGATGTTTCTGCTGCTGGGTGACACAGCAACGAGAGGTTCGGCTCCTCAGTGGGTCCCCCAGCGTTCTCTATGCGGTTTCTGGTATATGGACTCCAGAGAATAATCGGGGAAATAATTTCTGAAATTATTAAGTGCAGGACATGGAGTCAGGGGCTTCGGACATGACTTTTTAGGGTCAGCCCCGAAATTTCAATGAACATTTGGGTCGAAGACAATCAACCACTGTGGAATAACCACGTAATGCCCATTCTACAAACAAGTAGTACTACAAGTAGTATGAATCTTATATGGCAAAGACGTTATACCGTACTTCCGACATAGGTACTAGCTAAAAGCCCAGACACGTGTTTCGCCGATGTTTCTGCTGCTGTGTGACACAGCAACGAGGGGTTCGGCTCCTCAGTGGGTCCCCCAGTGTTCTCTATGCGGTTTCTGGTATATGGACTCCAGAGAATAATCGGGGAAATAATTTCTGAAATTATTAAGTGCAGGACATGGAGTCAGGTGCTTCGGACATGACATTTTAGGGTCAGCCCCGAAATTCCAATGAACATTTGGGTCGAAGACAATCAACCACTGTGGAATAACCACGTAATGCCCATTCTACAAACAAGTAGTACTACAAGTAGTATGAATCTTATATGGCAAAGACGTTATACCGTCCTTCCGACATAGGTACTAGCTAAAAGCCCAGACACGTGTTTCGCCGATGTTTCTGCTGCTGTGTGACACAGCAACGAGGGGTTCGGCTCCTCAGTGGGTCCCCCAGCGTTCTCTATGCGGTTTCTGGTATATGGACTCCAGAGAATAATCGGGGAAATAATTTCTGAAATTATTAAGTGCAGGACATGGAGTCAGGTGCTTCGGACATGACTTTTTTAGGGTCAGACCCGAAATTTCAATGAAAATTTGGGTCGAAGTCAATCAACCACTGTGGAATAACCACGTAATGCCCATTCTACAAACAAGTAGTACTACAAGTAGTATGAATCTTATATGGCAAAGACGTTATACCGTACTTCCGACATAGGTACTAGCTAAAAGCCCAGACACGTGTTTCGCCGATGTTTCTGCTGCTGTGTGACACAGCAACGAGGGGTTCGGCTCCTCAGTGGGTCCCCCAGCGTTCTCTATGCGGTTTCTGGTATATGGACTCCAGAGAATAATCGGGGAAATAATTTCTGAAATTATTAAGTGCAGGACATGGAGTCAGGTGCTTCGGACATGACGCTGGGGGACCCACTGAGGAGCCGAACCCCTCGTTGCTGTGTCACATAGCAGCAGAAACATCGGCGAAACACGTGTCTGGGCTTTTAGCTAGTACCTATGTCGGAAGTACGGTTTAACGTCTTTGCCATATAAGATTCATACTACTTGTAGTACTACTGTTTGTAGAATGGCATACGTGGTTATTCCACAGTGGTTGATTGTCTTCGACCCAAATGTTCATTGAATTTCGGGCTGACCCTAAAAGTCATGTCCAGCACCTGACTCCATGTCCTACATAATTTCAGAAATTATTTCCCCGATTATTCTCTGGAGTCCATACCAGAAACCGCATGAACGCTGGGACCCACTGAGGAGCCGAACCCCTCGTTGCTGTGTCAACAGCAGCAGCTATCGGCGAAACACATGTCTGAACTTTAGCTAGTACCTTTGTCGGAAGTACGGTATAACGTCTTTGCCATATAAGATTCATACTACTTGTAGTACTACTTGTTTGTAGAATGGGCATTACGTGGTTATTCCACAGTGGTTGATTGTCTTCGACCCAAATGTTCATTGAAATTTCGGGGCTGACCCTAAAAAGTCATGTCCGAAGCACCTGACTCCATGTCCTGCACTTAATAATTTCAGAAATTATTTCCCCGATATATATATATATATATATATATATATATATATATATATATGAATACTTTTCTTACGGTCTGGCTTGAAGCAAAACTTTGCGGTTGATATTCGTAGGAATGTCTAGAAAGGTAGGAAGCCCAAGCAATAAAATTTGAAATCAGATATGTCCTTTGGGAAAGAGATTTATTAGATATATGTTTGACAGAGGTTCCCCAGGTTGTCGTCAGACTCAAAATAAGACAATTGTACTGAGAGACTGCCAACAACGTGAGTGCACATAAAACATCGATAATAGCATAGCATTTGCAACAGTAGTCCGTCGTGGTAAGCCCCAACCTGTTCGGATCGCCTCACGTCGCTTCTATTCCTGCCTTATCGCAACCGATAAAACAACGGGCCCGTGGCTCAATGGTAGATTGGTATACTCAATGGCCAAATGTCGCGGGTTCGAATCTCGGGTGACCCACACCTGGGATTGGGTATGACTGACTGATGACGACAAATAAGCCAGAAATGGCCATTCCAGTTTCCCTTGCCTTTGTGGGTTCCACCTTATCAATATATACCTTAAGTCGTTTTGCGACTACCAACGAGGGCTCTAACCTGAGCTCCAAATCACAACGGAACATACGTGTTCTTTAACCAGATCAGTGAACCCCACACTATCATTATTTATATTCACGATCGCAACTGACAAAACGACGGGCCCGTGGCTCCATGGTAGAATGTTACACTCAATAACCAAAGGTCGCGGGTTCGAATCTCGGGTGATCCACCCATGGGATAGGGTATAACTGGCTGATGACGGCTTATAAGCCAGAAATGGCCATTCCGGTTTCTCTTGTCTTTGTCGGTTCCACATAATCAACATATGCTACACGTCGCTATGCGACCGCCTGTGAGGGCTCTAGTCTGAGTTCCAGGGCACAACGGAACATAAATGTTCCTTAAGCAGATCGGTGAGCCACACACTATGATCATATTCCCGATCGCAACCGACAAAGCAACGAGCCCGTGGCTCAATGGTAGAGCGTTCGACTCAATTACCAAAGGTCGCGGGTTCGAATCCCAGGTGTGCCACACTTGGGATTGGGTATGACTGGCTGATGACGGCTTATAAGCCAGAAATGGCCATTCCGGTCTCCCTTGTCTTTGTCGGTTCCACATTATCAACATATGCTACACGTAGCTCTGCGACTGCCTGTGAGGGTTCTAGTCTGAGTTCCAGGGCACAACGGAACATAAATGTTCCTTAAGCAGATCGGTGAGCCACACACTATCATATATATATATATATATGTTCTGAGGAAAACGAAAATGGAATTTTAGGTAAATTTCAGAGGCTGGTTTCCAAGATCGGCGTCTTCGTCGTCAGCTGTGCAATTTAGGGTATTAGTTTGGCAAATCCCAGGATCAAAGTTTCATTCGAAGTAGGATTTTACAACCTAAAATATCATGACTGTACGCATTTTGTCCCTGAATAAAAGATATCCTTGTAGAGGAAGCCTGGATGCGAGCCGGCTAAAGTTCTCCACAATCAATATCTCACCTTAAAGATGCACAGATTTTAAAGTAATAAAAACCCATTTTATCTACACCAACGGAATTCGTTTTTGTGAAGCATTCCAAAGATGATGGCATGCAAGTCGTTACGCAAAACTGTAAGACTTCTTAAAGATGCTACTATGGACGCGCCAATATGTCACAACAATCGGTTGATTTCATGATTTATAGCACGGAGCACGGAGTACAACAATGGGAGTTTTAGGTGGGTGTCTGTGTGCGCACGTATTAGCGTTGCATGGGCATCGCATTGACGTCGCACGTTTAATAGGCCATAGATGCGATGATTGTTGTGCCGAACCACCTTAACTCGCGCATTCTTCCCTCGGTCAAAACATCTGACACCTTGAATTTATTCCGGCATTTGGAAGATTGCTCTTGTGTTCGGGGAGAAAACAGCTGTTGCCTCTTAATATACATGTCAAGTATGAAGTAGTCGGTAAAGAAATATATGAAATCCCTAGGCGTTTTGGGTTGTCGTATACGATGCATGTAAATATGAACTTGAAATTGGCATTATCCACTGATCAAAAAGGAGTCTGTTTCCATTTGACTAAACCTTAGGTGTTATTTAATTGATCAACGATGTATGTGAACAAGAAAGTTTTGTTCGTGAAATCAGATAACACATAATGTCAGGTTGCAGGAAAAATGGAAACTTGAGGCTATTTCATCTTCTTAGAGATATATTTCCCCTTGAAAAGCGTGGTGGCACTGAGCCAATCAGACCTCAGGATTTCGCGCTGAAAGATGCATATGACAAAAGAGGAGGCGTGAGCATGGCATGGTGGTACACACCGAAACCCTTGAATCGGTTAGCCTACAGGGGAAACTGCCGTGCCAACTAATGTCACATGATACTTTATGCAACGACTAAACTGCGAAACAAGCTTAATCGCCCTAGGGATAGAATTGGCTATTTGGATCAAAAAAGGTCAATTATAATATTCCATGTGGCAGTTGCAATGCAGTGTATGGTGTTCAAAGGAGACTATCGGCTTCTTCACACCTACAAGAAAACCCCTTAGTGCACTTGTCTCAAATTGCCATGCTTACACTGGAAACTTGGCAAAAATTTGCCGATGAACAAAAACTTGCATCGCAGTCCATCTAAGAAAGCCCAATACTTTTTATTGGCCACACACTCCGATGAATCATGCATATCTAATTGCACGCCAGGTAAAGAAATCTCAAAGAAAAATGAAAAAGGCATCAGCAAAATTGGACAAGATGTCATCCCACCGTGATGGCTATTGCCAGGAATGACTATGCAATATCGAATTTTTCCGGAACGCTTAAAATCTTGACTGTCGCGCACATTTACTACACATATGACGACGATCTGAAGAACCAGCGCAAAAATTTATATAATAGACTTTTTACTGTTTTCCCGAAGTACTATTTTTCTTCTAATTTTATGTCTATCATAATAAAACTTGTATAAAGAATAGGTATTACGGGGTTGTTCCACAGTATTTGATTGCAATCAAACGAAAGAAATATGAAAATTTTCGGCCCGAACGTAAAACCTTATGTCCTCATCACCTAACATGACGCAATACACTTTATAACCTGTGCCATTATTACCTTAGCATATGATGATAAGGCAGAATCGACAAAGACAAGGCAGAGATGGCTATTTCTAGCTAAATAGCCGTCATGTGAAACACCTGGGATTTAAACCCCGCGACATTTGTTCATTAAGCCGAACGGCCTACCAATGAACCACGGGCCAATCGTTTTTGTCTGGTGTGATCGCATATTTGATGAATCCCAGGTGGACTGCACTCAGGAAAGGGTATGACTGGCTGCTGACGTCTAATAAGCCAGAAATGACCATTAGGGACTCCCTTGTCTTTGTCGGTTGCACCTTATCAACATTTATCTCAAGTCACTATGTGACGGGTCGCGAGAACTCTAAAGTGAACTCCAAGACACAAAGGAACATACGTGCTCCTTAAACAGATCGGTAAACAACCGGCCCTTGGCTCAATGGTAGAGTGTAACACTCACTGACCAAAGATTGAGGGTTCAATATCGGGATATACACACCTGGAATTTTGTATGACTGGCTAATGATGTCTAATAAGACAGAAATG
This sequence comes from Schistocephalus solidus, assembly GCA_017591395.1. NCBI lineage: Eukaryota > Metazoa > Platyhelminthes > Cestoda > Diphyllobothriidea > Diphyllobothriidae > Schistocephalus > Schistocephalus solidus. The sequence continues at coordinate 24,822 of WEDG01008387.1, forward strand.
TCAATTTCCATCTACCTTAACTTTGTCAGTTCGAATGCCCGTGAGGTCTCTAAAGTAAACTCCTAGGCACGGCAGATCATAAATGTATCTTGACCAGATCAGTGCACAGAAAAATATCATTGTTCATATTCTCGATCGCAGCCGACAACACAATAGGCCTGCGGCTCAATGGTAGAGTGTTACATTCAATGGTCAAAACTCGTGGGTTCGAATCTTGGGTGATCCAAACCTGGGATTGGTTGTGACTGGCTACTTACGGCTTGTAAGCCAGAAATAGCAATTAGCTTCTTCCTTGCCATTCTCGGTTCCACCTTATCAACATATAGCTCAAGTCACTTTGCGAATGCCCGTGAGGGCTCTAGAATGAGCTCTAAGGCACAGCGGATCATAAGTTTTCCCTAACCAGATTGGTGAAAACCAAACGTTCATAGTTCATACTTTCGTTAGAAATCGACAAAACGAAGGTCCCGTGGTCGATGGTACAGTGTTACACTCAATGACCAAATGTCTTATGTTAGAATCTCTGATGAGCCAAACCTGAGATTGGGTGAAAATCACTGATAACTGCTATGAGCCAGAAGTGGCTATTTCCGACTCCCTAATCTTTGTTGGTTTCAACTTATAAACATATAAATAAGCGGTGGATTTCTCTGTTTTCGCCATTTGCTGATAGTTCGGTCGCTCAGGAAGAAGTAGTATGGTCACATCTCCCTGCACCTGGATGATCCTCACAGTCTTTAACGTCACGTCAGCGCAGGCATAGCTCTTGCTACCAAGCATTTCATCTCTGCGGGAAATGCACGCTAGTGTTTTTCTGAACCAGACTACGAGACGAGAGAACAAATGTAGATAAACCAACTGATGAACTTACTGAATCCATCAATACAATGCATCAAGGCTGCAAAAACCGCCATGCTAGTACTGCAAGCTCTCAAAAAGACGTTTGTATCTTTTGACGAAGAGCACTTTGGTAAAGTCAACGACACCTTCGTTCGATCTCACCTAGAATATGGCATACAGGTGTAGCGGTCATGGCTCGCAAAGACAAAATATATCTCCATAAAGTGCAATGTCGTGCAACAAAGCTAGTAAGAGGTCTAAAATACCACTCTTATATGCACAGACTGGAATGCCTACATATATTCCCTCGATATAACAGGCAGCAACGAGGTGATCTTATATTAGTTTAAAAGATAAATCACGGCCTTGAGCAACAGTTGCGCTTCGAGGACATGATTCAGTGGCACCTCTCGTCTCACCTTTGTGTACACGAAATAAAGCTGGGCATGAAAATGTCCAGGTTACACCCCCCACTCATAATTCTTCACGCAACGGGTAGTAAAAGAATGGATTGATCTCCAGCAGTCAGTCGTGGAGGTGGCGTCCCTACAGCTTTTCAAGAATCGCTTGCATAATTATATGTATCCCTTGATTCTCCTCGACGATCTTAACACAAAGTAATATCACGTGAACTCCAGACCTGAGTTAGTTGTATAAATAATGCTACTTAAATTTTTGCATACTATTTGCATAGTGAACGATATTAAGAGTGCGTACACAGATGTATATGACACACTGGCAGGTAAGCAATAGGGTGTTCAAAGGTAGTACCTATCATCATCAGCAAATAAACTGAAAAAATTTCAAAGTTCATATTCCCGATCGCAACCGACAAACTAAGGGGCCCGTGGCTCAATAATACAGTGTTACTCAATGAAAAACTGTCGTGGGGTCGAATCTCAGATGATACACACCTGGGATTGTGTATGACTGCTTAATGATGTCTAATAAGACAGAAGTGTCCATTTCCATCTATCTTGACTTTGTCGGTTCCATCTTATCAACATATAGCTCAAGTCACT
>WEDG01008389.1:0-10378 GCA_017591395.1 Schistocephalus solidus
GGTAGCCATTTTATGTACTCCGCTTTCTTGAGTAAAGACTGGTTGGAAGCAAAAACTCGTCATCGAGCTCTGCTCGTCTTAATGTGCAAACAGGGCCAACAGTCAATCCAACTCCTAAGTGCAGACAAGGGTTATCGCTTAAGCTGTAGTTTTACTGTGTGCTTGCTCTTTCTGACTAAAATCTTCAAATATTCAGCTAATACGGTTTTCGCTTTCTTGGTGAGTACGTTTGGAAAGCAAAGGCGCTCGAATAAACTGAACTCTGCTTCTCCTAATGCAGCAGGAACCCAACGTTCGTCCAGCCCTAAGTGCAGACGGTCATCCTTGGCTGGCGTTTACTGTTGGCACATGCTGCTCTTTCTGACTAAATATTCAAATATTCAATTGCCAACCTGTGTGCTTCCGCTTTCCTTGGGCCGGAATTGCGTTGGAAAGCCGAAACTGTAATGAACCACTGCTCGTCTTAATGCAACGGGAGGCCAACGGTCGATCTCAAACCTAAGTTGCAGACAAGGGTCATCAGCAGAAGCGGCACACTGTTAACATGCTGCTCCTGCTGTCTTAAATGATGATTGTGGTTGTGGCTCATCAAATCGTCGCTCAACAGTCAATCCAACTCCTAGAAAGTGCAGATAAAGGTCATCTAACTTAAGCTGGCTTATTACATTGTGTGCTGGCAGGCAATGTTTGTCGTGGTGGCAGGCACCTTTCCGCTTTCTTGAGTAGGTGGCGGCTTTCCAGCTTCGTCATCGGGCCTTTCTGCTCGTCTTGACGGGGCCCAACGGTCGATCAACCAGCTCCTTAATTGCGAAGACAAGGTCATCGCTGAGCTGTTACTGTTAACATGCTGCTCTTTCTGGCTTAAATATTTAAATATTCAAATATTCAATTGTATTTTATGTACTCCGCTTTCTTCGAGTACAAAGTGCGTGGAAATAGCTTCGATACCATCAGACTCTGCTCGTCTGTCATGCAGCGAGCCCAGTAGTCAATCCAATTCCCTAAGTGCGAACAAGGTCATCGCTTAAGCTGTGGCTTTACTGTTAACATGCTGCTCTTTCTGACTTAAATATTCAAATATTCAAATATTCAATTGTATTTTATGTACTCCGCTTTCTTGAGTAAAAATTGCGTAGGAAAGCCAAAAAAACTCGTCATCGAACTCTGCTCGTCTTAATGCAACCCAGGAGCCCAACAGTCAATCCAATTCCCTAATTGCAGACAAGGTCATCGCTTAAGCTGTGGCTTTTACTGTTAACATGCTGCTCTTTCTGCTTTAAATATTCAAATATTCAAATATTCAATTGTATTTTATGTACTCTACTTTCTTGAGTAAAAATGCGTAGAAAGCCAAAAACTCGTCATCGAACTCTGCTCGTCTAATGCAACCTAGGGCCCAACAGTCAATCCAATTTCCTAATTGCAGACAAGGAGTCATCGGCTTAAGCTGTTGCTTTTACTGTTAACATGCTGCTCTTTCTGACTTAAATATTCAAATATTCAAATATTTAATTGTATTTTATGTACTACGCTTTGCGTGGAAATGTACAGAGAAGCCAAACAAACTCGCCATCGAATCCTGCTCGTCTTAATGCAAACCCAGGAGCCCAACAGTCAATCAACTCCCTAATTGCGACATAGGTCATCGCTTGGCTGTGGCTTTTTACTGTTAACATGCTGCTCTTTCTCGACTTAAATATTCAAATATTCAAATATTCAATTGTATTTCTATGTGCTCGCTTTCGCGAGTAAAATTGCGTAGGAAAGCCAAAACTCGTCATCGAAGACTCTGCTCGATCTTAATGCAACGCAGAAGCCCAACAGTCAATCCAACTCCCCAGTGCGAGACAAGGTCATCGCTAACAAGCTGCTGGCTTTACTGTTAACATGCTGCTCTTTCTGACTTAAATATTCAAATATTCAATTGTATTTTATGTACTCCGCTTTGGCGAGTAAAATTGCGTGGGAAAGCCAAAAACTCGTCATCGAACTCTGCTCGTCTTAATGCAACGCGGAGGCCCAACAGTCAATCCAACTCCTTAATTGCAGACAAGGTCATCGCTTAAGCTGTGGCTTTACTGTTAACATGCTTGCTCCTTTCTGATTTAAATAAAGTCTCAAATATTCAAATATTCAATTGTGGCTCTATGTACTCCGCTTGAGTAAAATTGCGTGGGAAAAGCGAAACTCGTCATCATCGAACTCTTCTGCTCGTCTTAATGCAGCTAGGAGCCCAACAGCTTCAATCCAAATTCCTAATTGCAGACAAGGTCATCGCTTAGCTGTGGCTTTTACTGTTAACATGCGTTCTTCGACTTAAATATTCAAATATTCAAATATTCAATTGTATTTTGCGTACTCCGCTTTCTTGAGTAAAATTGCGTAGGAAAGCCAAAAGTCGTCATCGAACTCTGCCTCGCCTTAATGTAGGGAGCAGAACAGTCAATCCACTCTAATTGCAGACGAGGTCATCGCTTAAGCTGTGGCTTTACCGTTAACATGTTGCTCTATGTACTGACGATATTTCAAATGTTCGAAATGTTCAGTTGTATGTACTGCTCGCTTTCTTTGAGTATAAATTGTCGTAGGAAAGCCAAAAACTCGTCGTCGGACTCTGCTTCGTCTTAAGCAGCTGAGGCCAACGGTCAATCCGAACTCTTAATTGCAGACACAGGTCACCGCTGTTTAAGCGTGGCTGTTAACATGCTGTAATATGACTGCTACTATTCTGACCGTATTCAAATATTTCAATTGTATTTTATATGTACTCACGCTTTCTTGAGTAAAATTGCGTAGGAAAGCCAAGCACTCGTCATCGAACTCTGCTTCGTCAATGCAACCCAGGAGCCAACAGTCAATCCAACTCCTTAATTGCAGACAAAGATCGCTTAAGCTGTGGCTACTGTTAACATGCTGCTCTTTCTGACTTAAATATTCAAAATATTCAATTGTATTTTTATGTACTCCGCTTTCTTTGCGAGTAAAATTGCGTAGGAAAGCCAGGCTCATCGAACTCTGCTCGTCTTAATGCACCTAGGAGCCCAACAGTCAATCCAATTCCTAATTGCAGACAAGGTCATCGCTAAGCTGTGGCTTTACTGTTAACATGCTGCTCTTTCGAGCTTAAATATTCAAATATTCAAATATTCAATTGTATTTTATGTACTCCGCTTTCTTGAGTAAAATTGCGTAGGAAAGCCAAAAAACTCGTCATCGAACTCTGCTCGTCTTAATGCAACCCAGGAGCCCAACAGTCAATCCAATTCCCTAATTGCAGACAAGGTCATCGCTTAAGCTGTGGCTTTTACTGTTAACATGCTGCTCTTTCTGACTTAAATATTCAAATATTCAAATATTCAATTGTATTTTTATGTACTCCGCTTTCTTGAGTAAAAATTGCGTAGGAAAGCCAAAAAAACTCGTCATCGAACTCTGCTCGTCTTAATGCAACCCAGGAGCCCAACAGTCAATCCAATTCCCCTAATTGCAGACAAGGTCATCGCTTAAGCTGTGGCTTTTACTGTTAACATGCTGCTCTTTCTGACTAAATATTCGAAAATATTCAATTGTATTTTATGTACTCCGCTTTCTTGAAGTAAAATTGCGTAGGAAAGCCAAAAAAACTCGTCATCGAACTCTGCTCGTCTTAATGCAACCCAGGAGCCCAACAGTCAATCCAACTCCTTAATTGCAGAACCAAGGTCATCGCTTAAGCTGTGGCTTTTACTGTTAACATGCTGCTCTTTCTGACTCAAATATTCAAATATTCAATTGTATTTTATGTACTCCGCTTTCTTGAGTAAAATTGCGTAGGAAAGCCAAAAACTCGTCATCGAACTCTGCTCGTCTTAATGCAGCCCAGGAGCCCAACAGTCAATCCAACTCCCTTAATTGCAGACAAGGACATCGCTTAAGCTGTGGCTTTTACTGTTAACATGCTGCTCTTTCTGACTTAAATATTCAAATATTCAATTGTATTTTTATGTACTCCGCTTTCTTGAGTAAAATTGCGTAGGGAAAGCCAAAAGCTCGTCATCGGACTCTGCTCGTCTTAATGCAACCCAGAAGCCCAACAGTCAATCCAACTCCCTAATTGCAGACAAGGTCATCGCTTAAGCTGTGGCTTTTACTGTTAACATGCTGCTCTTTCTGACTTAAATATTCAAATATTCAAATATTCAATTGTATTTTATGTACTACGCTTTCTTGAGTAAAATTGCGTAGGAAAGCCAAAAACTCGTCATCGAACTCTGCTCGTCTTAATGCAACCCAGGAGCACAACAGTCAATCCAACTCCTTAATTGCAGACAAGGTCATCGCTTAAGCTGTGGCTTTTACTGTTAACATGCTATCTTTCTGACTTAAATATTCAAATATTTAAATATTAATTGTATTTTATGTACTCCGCTTTCTTGAGTAAAATTGCGTAGGAAAGCCAAAAACTCGTCATCGAACTCTGCTCGTCTTAATGCAACCCAGGAGCCCAACAGTCAATCCAACTCCTTAATTGCAGACAAGGTCATCGCTTAAGCTGTTGCTTTACTGTTAACATGCTGCTCTTTCTGACTTAAATATTCAAATATTCAAATATTTAATTGTATTTTATGTACATCGCTTTCTTGAGTAAAATTGCGTTGGAAAGCCAAAAACTCGTCATCGAACTCTGCTCGTCCTAATGCAACCCAGGAGCCCAACAGTCAATCCAATTCCCTAATTGCAGACAAGGTCATCGCTTAAGCTGTGGCTTTTACTGTTAACATGCTGCTCTTTCTGAGCTTAAATATTCAAATATTCAAATATTCAATTGTATTTTTATGTACTCCGCTTTCTTGAGTAGAAATTGCGTAGGAAAGCCAAAAACTCGTCATCGAACTCTGCTCGTCTTAATGCAACCCAGGGCCCAACAGTCAATCCAACTCCTTAATTGCAGACAAGGACATCGCTTAAGCTGTGGCTTTTTACTGTTAACATGCTGCTCTTTCTGACTTAAATATTCAAATATTCAAATATTCAATTGTATTTTATGTACTCCGCTTTCTTGGGTAAAATTGCGTGAGGAAAAGCCAAAAACTCGTCATCGAACTCTGCTCGTCTTAATGCAACCCAGGGAGCCCAACAGTCAATCCAACTCCTTAATTGCAGACAAGGTCATCGCTAAGCTGTGGCTTTTACTGTTAACATGCTGCTCTTTCTGACTTAAATATTCAAATATTCAAATATTCAATTGTATTTTATGTACTCCGCTTTCTTGAGTAAAATTGCGTAGGAAAGCCAAAAACTCGTCATCGAACTCTGCTCGTCTTAATGCAACCCAGGAGCCCAACAGTCAATCGACTCCCTAATTGCAGACAAGGTCATCGCTTAAGCTGTGGCTTTTACTGTTAACATGCTGCTCTTTCTGACTTAAATATTCAAATATTCAATTGTATTTTTATGTACTCCGCTTTCTTGAGTAAAATTGCGTAGGAAAAGCCAAAAAGCTCGTCATCGAATCTGCTCGTCTTATGTTATGCAACCCAGGAGCCCAACAGTCAATCCAACTCCCTAATTGCAGACAAGGTCATCGCTTGGCTGTGGCTTTTTACTGTTAACATGCTGCTCTTTCTGACTTAAATATTCAAATATTCAAATATTCAATTGTATTTTTATGTACTCCGCTTTCTTGAGGTAAAATTGCGTAGGAAAGCCAAAAAAACTCGTCATCGAACTCATGCTAGTCTTAATGCAACCCAGGAGCCCAACAGTCAATCCAATTCCTAATTGCAGACAAGGTCATCGCTTAAGCTGTGGCTTTTACTGTTAACATGCTGCTCTTTCTGACTTAAATATTCAAATATTCAAATATTCAATTGTATTTTATGTACTCCGCTTTCTTGAGTAAAATTGCGTAGGAAAGCCAAAAACTCGTCATCGAACTCTGCTCGTCTTAATGCAACCCAGGAGCCCAACAGTCAATCCAATTCCCTAATTGCAGACAAGGTCATCGCTTAAGCTGTGGCTTTTTACTGTTAACATGCTGCTCTTTCTGACTAAATATTCAAATATTCAAATATTCAATTGTATTTTATGTACTCCCGCTTTTCTTGAGTAAAATTGCGTGGGAAAGCCAAAACTCGTCATCGAACTCTGCTCGTCTTAATGCAGCCCAGGAGCCCAACAGTCAATCCAATTCCCTAATTGCAGACAAGGTCATCGCTTAAGCTGTGGCTTTTTACTGTTAACATGCTGCTCTTTCTGACTTAAATATTCAAATATTCAAATATTCAATTGTATTTTTATGTACTCCGCTTTCTTGAGTAGAAATTGCGTAGGAAAGCCAAAAACTCGTCATCGAACTCTGCTCGTCTTAATGCAACCCAGGAGCCCAACAGTCAATCCAATTCCCCTAATTGCAGACAAGGTCATCGCTTAGCTGTGGCTTTTTACTGTTAACATGCTGCTCTTTCTGGCTTAAATATTCAAATATTCAAATATTCAATTGTATTTTATGTACTCCGCTTTCTTGAGTAAAAATTGGCGTAGGAAAGCCAAAAACTCGTCATCGAACTCTGCTCGTCTTGAAATGCAACCCAGGAGCCCAACAGTCAATCCAATTCCCTAATTTGCAGACAAGGTCATCGCTTAAGCTGTGGCTTTTTACTGTTAACATGCTGCTCTTTCTGACTTATAATATTCAAATATTCAAATATTCCATTGTATTTTATGTACTCCGCTTTCTGAGTAAAATTGCGTAGGAAAGCCAAAAACTCGTCATCGAACTCTGCTCGTCTTAATGCAACCCAGGAGCCCAACAGTCAATCCAACTCCTTAATTGCAGACAAGGTCATCGCTTAAGCTGTGGCTTTTACTGTTAACATGCTGCTCTTTCTGACTTAAATATTCAAATATTCAAATATTCAATTGTATTTTTATGTACTCCGCTTTCTTGAGTGAAAATTGCGTAGGAAAGCCAAAACTCGTCATCGAAGTCTGCTCGTCTTAATGCAACCCAGGAGCCCAACAGTCAATCAAACTCCTTAATTGCAGACAAGGTCATCGCTTAAGCTGTGGCTTTTACTGTTAACATGCTGCTCTTTCTGACTTAAATATTCAAATATTCAAATATTCAATTGTATTTTATGTACTCCGCTTTCTTGAGTAAAATTGCGTAGGAAAGCCAAAAACTCGCCATCGAACTCATGCTCGTCTTAATGCAACACAGAAGCCCAACAGTCAATCAATTCCCTAATTGCGAGACAAGGTCATCGCTTAAGCTGTGGCTTTTACTGTTAACATGCTGCTCTTTCTGACTTAAATATTCAAATATTCAAATATTCAATTGTATTTTATGTACTCCGCTTTCTTGAGTAAAAATTGCGTAGGAAAGCCAAAAACTCGTCATCGAACTCTGCTTGTCTTAATGCAACCTAGGAGCCCAACAGTCAATCCAACTCTCTAATTGCAGACAAGGTCATCGCTTAGCTGTGGCTTTTACTGTTAACATGCTGCTCTTTGCTGATATTCAAATATTCAAATATTCAATTGTATTTTTATGTACTCCGCTTTCTTGAGTAAAATTGCGTAGGAAAGCCAAAAACTCGTCATCGAACTCTGCTCGTCTTAGTGCAACGAGCCCAACAGTCAATCCAACTCCCCTAATTGCAGACAAGGTCATCGCTTAAGCTGTGGCTTTTACTGTTAACATGCTGCTCTTTCAGGCTTAAATATTCAAATATTCAAATATTTAATTGTATTTTATGTACTCCGCTTTCTTGAGTAAAATTGCGTAGGAAAGCCAAAAACTCGTCATCGAACTCTGCTCGTCTTAGATGCAACCCAGGGCCCAACAGTCAATCCAGTTTCTAATTGCAGAACCAAGGTCATCGCTTAAGCTGTGGCTTTTTACTGTTAACATGCTGCTCTTTCTGACTTAAATATTCAAATATTCAAATATTCAATTGTATTTTTATGCTATGCTCCGCTTGAGTAAAATTGCGTAGGAAAGCCAAAAACTCGTCATCGAACTCTGCTCGTCTTAATGCAGCAGGAGCCCAACAGTCAATCCAATTCCTTAATTGCAGACAAGGTCATCGCTTAGCTGTGGCTTTACTGTTAACATGCTGCTCTTTCTGGCTTAAAATATTCAAATATTCAAATGTTCAATTGTATTTTATGTACTCCGCTTTCTTGAGTAGAAAATTGCGTAGGAAGGCCAAAAACTCGTCATCGAACTCTGCTCGTCTTAATGCAACCCAGAGGCCCAACAGTCAATCCAATTCCCTAATTGCGAGACAAGGTCATCGGCTTAAGCTGTGGCTTTACTGTTAACATGCTGCTCTTTCTGGCTTAAATATTCCAAATGTTCAAATATTCAATTGTATTTTTATGTGCTCCGCTTTCTTGAGTGAAAATTGCGTAGGAAAGCCAGAAACTCGTCATCGAAGTCTGCTCGTCTTAATGCAGCCAGGAGCCCAACAGTCAATCCAACTCCTAATTGCAGACAAGGATCATCGCTTAAGCTGTGGCTTTTTACTGTTAACATGCTGCTCTTTCTGACTTAAATATTCAAAATGATTCAATTGTATTTTATGTACTCCGCTTTCTTGAGTAGGTGCGTAGGAAAGCCAAAAACTCGTCATCGAACTCTGCTCGTCTTAATGCAACCCAGGAGCCCAACAGTCAATCCAACTCCTAGTGCAGACAAGGTCATCGCTTAAGCTGTGGCTTTTTACTGTTTAACATGCTGCTCTTTCTGGCAAATATTCAAATATTCAAATATTCAATTGTATTTTATGTACTCCGCTTTCTTGAGTAAAATTGCGTAGGAAAGCCAAAAACTCGTCATCGAACTCTGCTCGTCTTAATGCAGCAGGGCCCCAACAGTCAATCCAACTCCTTGCAGACAAGGTCATCGCTTAAGCTGTGGCTTTTACTGTTAACATGCTGCTCTTTCTGACTGTATAGATATTCAAATATTCAATTGTATTTTTATGTACTCCGCTTTCTTGAGTAAAATTGCGTAGGAAAGCCAAAAACTCGTCATCGAACTCTGCTCGTCTTAATGCAACCCAGGAGCCCAACAGTCAATCCAACTCCTTAATTGCAGACAAGGTCATCGCTTAAGCTGTGGCTTTTACTGTTAACATGCTGCTCTTTCTGACTTAAATATTCAAATATTCAATTGTATTTTATGTACTCCGCTTTCTTGAGTAAAATTGCGTAGGAAGCCAAAAACTCGTCATCGAACTCTGCTCGTCTTAATGCAACCCAGGGCCCAACAGTCAATCCAACTCCCTAATTGCAGACAAGGTCATCCTAGCAAGCTGGCTTTTACTGTTAACATGCTGCTCTTTCTGACTTAAATATTCAAATGTTCAAATTTTCAATTGTATTTTATGTACTCCCGCTTTCTTGAGTAAAATTGCGTAGGAAAGCCAAAAAACTCGTCATCGAACTCTGCTCAGTCTTAAGTGCAACCCAGGAGCCCAACAGTCAATCCAATTCCTAATTGCGAGACAAGGTCATCGCTTAAGCTGTGGCTTTTTACTGTTAACATGCTGCTCTTTCTGACTTAAATGTTCAAATATTCAAATATTCAATTGTATTTTATGTACTCCGCTTTCTTGAGTAAAATTGCGTAGGAAAGCCAAAAACTCGTCATCGAACTCTGCTCGTCTTAATGCAACCCAGGAGCCCAACAGTCAATCCAATTCCTAATTGCAGACGAAGGTCATCGCTTAAGCTGTGGCTTTTACTGTTAACATGCTGCTCTTTCTGACTTAAATATTCAAATATTCAAAATATTCAATTGTATTTTATGTACTCCGCTTTCTTGGAGTAAAATTGCGTAGGAAGAGCCAAAAACTCGTCATCGAGACTCTGCTCGTCTTAATGCAGCCAGGGCCCAACAGTCAATCCAACTCCTTAATTGCAGACAAGGGTCATCGGCTTAAGCTGTGGCTTTTACTGTTAACATGCTGCTCTTTACGATAACCATCTGCTTAAGAGAACACTTAAAGCTCTTCTCAAACAATATGCATTTGTTTCAATGAGAGGCAATTTCAATTCGGGGAAAGGGCTCTGATAACGCCAACTTCGGGAATCACGCGTTTTACAACGTGGCGGTTACTATCGGCGAAAAGCTGCTCAATCTCTGAGTTCTCCCCGATGAGCTGCCGTATGCTGCATCTAGAGTCAAACGCAAATCCAAACGTACTTTGCGGCGATAGCCATTTCAGGCCAAGCTCCAACGAGTAGCTATTTGACGTCCCTGATGAACATCTTACGACGAACTGCAATGCTGATCAGAGATAAGAATTTAATCATCTGGTTCTGTGTGATACACAGTCTGGTTATGGGCAAGCTATGGCTGGTGGTTAGTGACCTGACGACATTCGAC
>WEDG01008390.1:0-61942 GCA_017591395.1 Schistocephalus solidus
CCCCATCTGAGCACCGTGTCATGACAGAGTCAAGAAGCCTGAAGATGGGAGAGGGCGCGGGTGGCTGGCGGGGCCGGAGACGCCCCTCGGCGTGCCACCACACCTGGCTTGGATCCCACGGAGTGGGAGTGCCATAAAGGCCACACTAAGAAAGATCTCTGGCAGCCTGACTCTCAGTTCGCCAGTCAGCCACTCCACATAAAAGACACATTTGTTTGAACACGTGATCCGAGTTATCCCGACAGTTGGCAACCTTCCAAGTCACGGCTTTTAGCGCACCGTGATAGTTTCAAGCGCGTCAGATTGTTTATAGTGAGGAAAATGCACTGAATTCTCGACCTAACTCTCTCCCCCACCCCCACAATCAGACCACCGTCCAAGCCAGTCAGGTGTCTGATGTGGGAGTGGGTTCATTGGCTAACGGGTCGGCGTCTCCATCTTCGCGCGCCACAGCACGACCTAACCCCAATAACGCACACACCAGGATTTACTAAATTAGGGGATATGGAGGAGCCATCGCCATCTGTCTCCCAGTCCACTTGTCAGCCACTCAACGCACACAGCACATACACTGGGCAGACGGCGTGAATTGGTGTAAGCGTCAGATTGGTAGCCATCAAAGCCACAGTTTTTTAGGCAACACACACACATACCTGGAATGCAAAGATTTGCCTTACTTCGTATGCATACCCTATCGACTGGCCAATGTATTCGCTTTTTCATTTTTATTCATCGAAGCGGAGTTGAAACATTTTTAACGTCTTTTCTCCTCTTAAATCGTATAATTTTGCGGCCAGCCTCTACGAATAAAGCATGGCAGACACCACACCCGCGACGGAGAGCCGAAACTTGCTTGCTTTTGTCTCACTTCCATGACGCTAAGTCTCACGAGCGTAAATGCGGGGGGGGGGGGGCGACTTGACCACAAACTTTGCCGGCGTTTTCTTCGTCAACATCACCTGGGAAATCCCCAGCTCGCTGAGTGTGTGAGCACGTGGCCCCGTACTTCACGCCAAAACCCCTGCAACCACCGCGGCCTTGGCAACGTTAGAATTTGGAAAATCACACGAAAGTACAGGAGGAAACTCATTTGCTTTTGGGTGATTGCAATACCTTGGCAGGGGAGAACTGAAATTTTGCATTAAATTAGAATATTATTTAACAGGGTGGCTAGGAAAGTTACAAACCACATTATGCCAAGCAGATAAATCAAGCCTTCACTTAGAGAGGAAAAACGAATAGAAACCGTGACTAGCAGTCGGCTGATGGTGGCTAATAAACCAGAAATGACCTTTCAAGACTTCCATGTCCTTGTCAGTAATTGTCATCTGCTTAGATTAATAGCCACTAGGCGGCTGCCGGCGGGGCTCAAGCGTGAGCACGAAAGCACTGCGCGCCAAGTGAGCTCCGTATCCGATCGGTGTGGTTCGATCAACCATTTATATATGATAGTGTGTGACTCACCAATCTGCTTAAGGAACACGTAGGTTCCGTTGTGCCCTGGAGCTCACATTAGAGCCTTCGCAGGCGGTCGAACAGCGATGTGTAGCATATGTTGATGGACATGAACTCGCCCCCTCTTCTTCTTCGTCTTCTTCAGGTGATGATGAACGCGATAAGATAACGGAACCTCGAATCTTTACGCATATTAATATATATATATATATATATATATATATATGTATCAAGGAAATAAGCTCCGAAATTATTAAGTGAAAGATATGGAGTTAAGTAACTGGAACTTGAATTTTTAGTCAAACCCGAAATTTTAATGAACACGGGGGGACCCACTGAGGAGCCGGTGAATCACCTGGCTGGGCTTATAGCTAGTACCTATGTCGCAAGTAAGTTATAACGTCTTTGCCATATATATGGATAAGACGGAAACGACAAAGATAAGGGAAACCGGGATAGCAATTTCTGGCTTATTAGCCATCATCAGCCAGTCATACCCAATCCCAGGTGTGGATCACACGAGATTCGAACACGCGACCTTTGGTCATTGAGTGTAACACTCTATCATTGAGCCACGAGCCCGTTGTTTTGTCGGTTGCGATCGGGAATCTCTGGTGATCCACACCTGGGATTGGGTATGACTGGCTGATGACGGCTAATAAGCCAGAAATGGCCGTTCCGGTCTCCCTTGCCTTTGTGGGTTCCATCTTATCAATAAATATGTCAAGTCGCTATGCGACTGCCCGCGAGGGTTCTAAAGTGAGCTCCAAGGCACAACGGAACATAAGTGTTCCTTAACGAGATCGGGTGAACACCACACTTTCATACATATATCCTACTGCTACTACCTCATAGTATTACTACTACTTAACGGGTTATGAGTTCAGCTTCGCTACCACGACGATAATCGCTCACGCCAGAAGCAAAACCAGCAAGGGCTTAATAGAAGCCTGGGCCTCCGGTCAGAACTCAGTCAATCGATTTATCGATCTGGTGGCGGCATACAGAGCTCTGCGCAGTCACCCCCGGACAGGAGTGACTGAGATTTCATTGGTCACTACCTCCTATTACTGCGGCTTTTTTGCCGAGTTTACCTCTGACGACGGGCAAGATGGCTTTGTTGCAAACTAGGGGACCGAACAGGAAAACCGGCTCCTGTGTCCGCTTTGAATGCGTCAGCCGGGAAAAAGAGCCCAGGCTATTGAAAACTCTCATACTAATGAAATGCTTTTTTAGTCACAATTCTCGAAAGTCATTTTGGCTCCCAATGGGATGCCCAGATAGTCTCATGAGTTGCAGCACTTTTGTAAGCGGTGTTCGCAGTCCACTGACCCCAGCCTAAGAAACAGTGCCGAAGCCTTGAAGAAATCATCGCTGTTACACAGTATGCCCCTACAACGGGCCCTGTGGGAGATTTGCTAGACTAAATGTGCCTTCTGATACCTAGACGAAATTCTTCTTCGTGTGATTGCAGCGCCAGCCAGAAGTACTCCTGCACGTAGAAAAAATTTATGGTGTGGTTCAGCCTGAGGCTACAACACTGACGAGGTCTAGCCCGGTGACCCCTGCCTGCAACTTTGCTCAGTCAAGCATCAGCAGACACCCCATAAAAGTCTAAGTTACTCATAAAACGTCCTATTGACGACGTTTTGGATTGAATCTCCACTTTACTCTTACACACCAGCAAAGACAAGCCGTTTGAGGACTCCGTTTTATGACTGTTTAAAAATATATAAATAATTTTTTCACGAAATAGTCTGCCCATTTTAGAGCTTGAGGAGTGACTCAACTGGGAAAGTCAGAGCTGAAAGGTTTTCTGATGTACAAATATGGTCAGATAATGTTACACACTGCATTGAAATAACATCTCCAGGGCGTGGATGAGGATATGGGTTGGCTTTCATTCGGAGTTTGCTGACGATTTTATAGACTAAATCAGGTAAAACTATTAAAATCCTGATTAAGAAGGAAACATCACCGCAGCAACAAAGGAATTACTCTAACAGGGACAAAAATTCCGCACCAGCAGTGACATTTCCCTATTTGCGGTTCATTTAGAAAGATAAGATTCCTTGGTTAGTGGCCGAAAAGGTTTTGAAAATGGCTTGGAATAATAGAAAAAAATTCTTAAAATCAATTGTTTTCGAATAAAGATTTATAGTACGTATGAAATACCATTTGCCTCCTCGCTCTAGCAGTGCGAAAAAAGAGACGTGATCACTGGAACAAGAGCTCTTGATCCAGTGATCGCATATCTTTCTTCAGTATTTCTTCCTGCAACTCGCCTCTTTGGTTATATTAGCAAATAGAATCATTATTAGGACCCTGCTAGAGTTTTAAAGTGTAGATAATGTTTTCATTATCGTCATATCCTCGTCCCCACGAATTCAAGTCCTGCAGAGGGCAGTGAAATTTTCATACTTGTGTCAATAGAAAAAAATAATTAATAATATTTTTGAATGGAATTTCTACGGAGGAGTTGACAAGTGTTCAAACAGTAACCTGCTTTTAACCCTTTAGGATGTCACCGTGTAGTCTGTACCCAAATACTCGGTTTCGTGTTTTTCAATTATGTTCTCTTTTCATCTCCACTGTGGTGTCGAACCCCGGCATTAACTTCTATATATGTTTATATGTTTACCTATAAAGATTTTAAGGTTCCCTTTCTAACCATAGAATCCAACAAGAATTCGATAGCTCAGATAAGTCTTCATCTTTTGCTTTACTTTCAAAAATGTGTCAAATTTGTCCTGGTGAGTACTAGAAACCGATTAACTATTTCAATTTGGCTTTAAACAGTGCACCATATTCGTTTGATTTCCAAATTACATCCACCTTTAAAACGGTGATTCTACACCATTGTACCGGGTTCCCTTCACGAGGTTCTAAGCGATATAGAAACTTTACATTTTATAAATAATTAGGAGAAGAAAGAGGGAAATGGCCAGTCACTGAAAGATGAAGACCAAAATCTGCTTTTTTCATTCCACCTCTTTCGTAAGTGCGGTCACATTCAGTCGGTGTATATATACTCAGTTTGATTTTAGTTTTCTAATACCTATGCACTTCCTGAGAACACGTGACACGTCTGCCCATCTTATCATTGAAATACCGTGTTCTTTCAGGTGCGTCGAGTACCTGGCAAAGTTTTGTGATCTTCTGGCTTAACTCACTGGAAATAGTCATATCATGACAGTAAGCAACCAAGTGTCCTCTTAGAAGTGGTACACCTTTCTGGCTCCCATGAGACTTTAGAATGCGCCGGATGGTTTTCGTGGCTGCTGCACGCTTGGAGAGACGATGATTGGCTGCTGCATCGACCTTAAACGTTGACCCATGAAGTCATAAAATTTCCAAGCATTCGGGCTAAACTAGCCATGAAACAGTTCTTCACTTCAGCATATGGCGATTGCTTCAGTGTTACACACCATAATTTAATCGATTCTACAGCTGTGAGGAGAATCTGAAATGTAAAAGAACGGAAAAAGAGGTGATTATTTGTTAATTGGTGTTTTCAGTTGTTGGTTTTCAATAAATACGGAGCTCCAAAACCCAGAATTAACACTTCGTTTTGCTCTGAGTTTAGGCAGATTGGCTACGATTGTGTGCAATTCTGCTGATTATGAAGTAACTGGTAAATTTGTGTCGTAAAGCATTTATACTGATAGAAGACAAAGTGAAGGTGCGTAACTGAAGAATCCATACGACAAACTTAAATAGTAATTCAATGACTCTCGGTGCTAAAGAAATGGTTGTATTTCATCAGAAGTTGAAAATAGCTACCTTTTTAGATTTACTTTAGCCAAGAGGAGGGTATCGCTATTTGACATTTTTCATATGGACAGTGATTTAAGGATAAACTTGGATACTAATATAAACTATCCTGTAATTATACAAACCAAAAAATTATCTTCAGTGGATTTCCAATTTCGCAAACTATCAACCGAAATTCGGATATATTTTCTCGATCTGCAACGATTAATATTGAATATCATGCAGCCTGCAGTTTTGTAAACGCAAATCGAATGCAAACGTATGTAGCGAAAAATTCTCCAATAAAAAGAGAAAGATGGGTTGTTTCATTTTCAGCAAAAACATTACCACTTTTATTCTGCATGTCAAAGCCCTGTCAAACTTTAACCTTTTATCATGACTTAATCTTCGAAAAATGTAGATTACGCAGCAACTCATCAGTGAAAAATCCAATAAAAAGGTTTTTGTACGAGATAACGAGATAACAGATTTGAATGGATATTACGCGGATTAATTGCCAACCATTGTTTTGGACTTTCATTTTTCTCGACGATAAATCTCCCTGTTTGCGTGAATCTACAAATTTGACACAACAGGCAGTTGCATTTAATACATGTTCAATAACCCACTTTTCGGTTAATATTTAAAATAAATATCGTATTTGGAAGATTTTTATAAACTCTCATAACATAATTTAATTGAATGGTTAATCGTTTAAAAACACTAAAAATCATGAAGTATTAGCCACTTTTTCAAGGACGAGATGAAACGAACTGTATGCGAATACCGGACCTGTCTTTAAATATATTTGACGAAATGAAAGCTCTAAATATTCACAAAAAGTATTCTTACGAGTTCACATGACAATTCTATTTGCATGAAATAGTAATAGCTGCAGAAATATTTAATATTTTAAGAATTTGCCGCTTTTTTAAAAAATGGGATATCTAAATAAATTATTATAAATTTTCTTATTTTATTTAAATTTAAAATTCACCTAAGGTTTCCCCATATTATTTCAAAGCTTTGGTACATGCATTGGTGCCTTTTTGGGAATGTTTATCAATCCTTTGTAATTTTCGTCCTTTCTCACGAGTAAGACATCTGTGGTATATTGTGAGGCGTGGTCCTATTATCGCCTGTGGCCATGGAAAGTTCGTAAGCTTTTGAAAAGTCAAGTTAACGAACTTATGTTCCCCGAGATCGTCTTTACTCTTCATATAGTCGTGATCACCGATCCGATGAAGGGATATGCTCAACCTGTTGTTTCTTGGGCTCAATCGAGAGTCCTCGCAGGCAGCAGTCTATTGACCAGCACCATGGGTAGACAAGGGCGTACCGAAAAAACCAAATGACACTGGACTGGTCATTTATGGCTCGTTAGCCGTTATCAACCAGCCCACAGGCGGTACACCACCCGGGACTCGACCACGCAGCCTGTTGGTTAGAAGTTTAACGCCAAAAAGGATATGTTTTTCTTGTTAGATTTACATAGAAAACGCGCTAGACATTCAGAAAACCATCCGAAAGAGGGAAATCAGGAAACAGCTCATGTCAAATATTTAAGGTAATGGAGGGTGTACGTGTCGGTGGACTGAACTCCCTTAAATTTAAGCACGACATAGGTAGGTTCCGATTCAAGGAAATAAGGTTTTTCCATTATTACCTAAAGGCATTGCTACATGCGTTAGTGCCGTTTTGCAAGCTATTATAAAGCATTCAAAAATTTAGGCATTTTTAATGAGTTAGGTAATCTACTGCAGTAGGGCCATAGCACTTTACTGGGCATCGCCCAAGGCCATCTGCAAAAAGCATATTCGTTCAAAATGGTTCCAGAAGTCTTTGAAAATCGAAAGCATCCCCTTATTAATGTGGATATTTCGGAGAATATACAATATGCAGAAAAATGTATAAGAGTTGATGTTTGTTTTACACATTTTCTATAAAATAGCTCCAGATTTATAGGGGCGCGGGAAATCAATCAATACACCCTAGTACTTTAGTAGTTATTTTTAACGAAAGGAAATTTTTGGACATCAGGAAATGTAATCTGTATTCACAAGCCAAGGAAAGTCCACCTTTACTTAATTCAAAATTCCGGAAGAACCATCCTAACATGCCTTAACTTTATCGTTAACCTCTATCTATTATTTATTGCTGGCGGTACTTTTTGAAGACTGCATTGACCTTCTACTCGAAGCTCTTAGGCGTCATGAATATGCTCACTCACACCTTAGCACCGTGTTAGATCGGTGCACAATCTCTCAAGTGACTGCTAGTGGCTAGACCTTAGCCCACGAGACATGGGTGATCAAACTGTGTTGGGTTTAAATTCATGGCGCTTGACCTGGATCAGCTTACATTTTATCTCTTCTCATGGACGGATTTGTCTTGTGAAAACTATTGGGCATGATAAAACTCTAGTTAATTTTTTAACATCTGATCTGAAACATAAGGAGATGAACCGCAAGACACCCGACTGAATATGATAAAAGGGGTATTTCCTCGTTTTTAGAAGAGATCTGTTCTCTTATTTGCAGACGAGGAAAGGGTGGGGCTGAAAGTTTTTAGCGTGCCCAGCACCAAAAGGGACGAATAGGTCCTTTTCGGGCAAGATGGGAAGCTTAACAGTTAAGGCAGTGGCTTATAGCACTATCAGTCATTTGGTCTCTAAAATGCTGCCCATTTTGGTTATTAATATCCGGCTTAGTAAAAAAGAAGCTGTAACCAAATTTCGTTCAACAGCCAATGCATTCGACCGTGTACTAACTTAATGCGCATTTATTGACACTTTTCTAATTAGCTGGTAAAAATTGTTTTTGGGGCAAAGTTAGCTCCGTCCATTTGCATACGTCCAAATGTCTGAGAAGAAGCCCTATTGAATATCTTACAAATACGCTCGTCAAAATGGCCATTTGTACGGCGCAAACTACTGACATGGTCTCAAATTTTATGGATCATTAATCTGAAAAAAAAATGCTTAAACAATTTTTAGCAAATTGAAGGCTTTGAGAGTATATCAACCGTACGTCAACGATATCGCATTTTAACAATGCCTTTTGGTAAAAAATATATAATCTAATGTACCGTTTCATTCCATTTAAACTAAAAAATATCTCTTTATGTGCTTCGCCGGGCCATTGTAGATACTGGTTTGTTATCCGTTGGAGCTTCCTTTCTTTTACCGTAGTTCATAACAAGACGTTTTCTATAAGTATCGATAGGACAAGTAAATCTGATCGAATATTTTTCTTAAGAGACGTTGCTAAGACACAGAATAAATAAACAACGCGTTGGGAAAGTTGATAACAGCCCATAATCTGCAGTTATAGCTTAACCATGGGCCTTTACTCAGACGTCGCATGTTTTCCTTTGAGCGAAGGATTTGCCTAAGTCAGTGAGCCAAGACAGTTGTTCCGGCAGATGCATAAATTTAATTTGTATATTAGGCAAATGTCAAGTTAATTATCTTAAAACAAACATTTAAAAAAAAACTAGTTATCAAACGTATGCTTGCTTCGAATAAATTCTCGTCAGGCCAGCACATCTACGGGGGAATGGGGTCGCGTAAAACGTGTCAGATATCAGAGAAACATTACCTGTTTGTTATTTGGTTATTTTTCCGTTTATTAGTTTCCCCTATCCCATTTATGAACAAGGTCAAATATTGCCATTTAAACGTTTCAAAAGGGATTCTGTACGGTCCGCCTGGTTTTGACTGAACTGCGGCCCATTAATACGCTTTCTAAAATACCTAGAACTGTGCTTGGCACGTGGCAATAGGACAAGGTGAAAAACTGAAATGGCAACACGTGATTGGTTGAAAACAACCAGTCAAATGAACCCTGGGAGCGTCCATTTAAACGCCTTGCTCAAGACTTGTGATTCAATTTCGCTTATGACAACATCGCCAAGGCATGAATCCCGCGTTGCAGAAACAACCTGATGAGGCCAATAGCGAAATTTCCAAAATTGTGAGTTAAAACTACTAACTCCTCTTACATAAGAACAGTAATTTAAGTGGGTTTCCCCCTTCTAAAGCTCGAAGTTATGAAACCAGTAGACACTGTGGGTGCCTCTTTAAGTACTCAGAGCTCTATGGAACCTCTTATGTGAGAACTTCGAATACATTCAAAGTGTGACTGAGATTGAAATATCTTAGCATATCTAGTAGTATGTTTTATACTGTGAATGTTAAAATTTAATGCAGCAAACTTTGTATTGTACAACGCGAAATGAAGCTGCTAATTAAAATATCTACGACAAATTGAAATAGCTACGCAAAAATAGCTGAAAATTTTCGTGATGATTGTTTTTTTATTCAGACTTGAGATGGATGTTGCGGATTTCGATCAAATATATGCTCTTAAGTCACTTATTCAACAGATAAAGTAAATGCAACTGACTATTATCGCAAATTCTTGATAGTTTAATTGCATTTTATTGATCGTCCTTCTTCAACATATTTCAATGATTTTTGATTCTATTGTGAGGTCAGTAAAAGCTTTCAACAACCGGTAATGACCATTGCCATATTAGCAGTCTTCAGTTGCTGTAAACAATATTGAAAGAGATTCAACTTCAATGCCTTAACCGAATCTTCACCTACCTCGATAAAAATCGAAACATTTGCCATTTAATTCAATACCTGTTACAGCTAGATTAACTGTGTGAAAAAAATGAGTCTATTAAAATGAGAAGCGTGGCTGTTCGTTTAATTTTCAAACACTTGTACAGTACATGTGACCGTTGTGACCCTTCATCGCACCAGCCGGGTTGTCACACAGCCATCGGTGCGAAACGGTTCACTGAGCCTACCCGTGATCCCTCCCACAAACCTCCATGTTTGGCGACCTGCAACCTCCGAACCTTGCCTTACTTGCGCAGTTGAGAAACGCTGGCGCACCGCCGTGCGGTTAATCCCGGCTGACTCTGTGTGACGGATTTAATCACGTGAGGGTATCTATGAAGTAAAACACTGTGATGCAAGTCTGTCTGTGCTCAGAGTATGAAAAGCCGTGTTAGTCTGTCTGAACTGGCCCTTGTGACGTGCAGCAGTCGCCGGGAAAATTTCCTGGTGAGTACTGACTGCAGAGGAATCCACTTCTAAGTTCGTAGCCCTGATGGATCATAAAACATGCTACCTTTCACGGGATACGGGAAGCAATAAAGCCATACAGTTTTGTGGCCACAACTCAACCGCAAAAGGTCTTTACACATTTGCAGAACTTTGAAGACGTATTATGAAATCACAGTGCAGAATGTCGATGAATAAAGGTTAAAGGTAAGTAGGACAAAGCTTCCGAGTAAACCCTCTGTCTCTCACGATTATGCCTTCACACAAGTTCACAATGGGTAAAAACGCTACTGAAATGCTTGCCTACAGAAAACAGCAAAGTGCAATGAAGTCGTGAAATTTTACAATATAGCCCGGTGTTTTTACAAAATACACTTCAGAAAACTTACTGTTTACTGTAAGCATTTAAAGCAAAGATAAGAACAGACACTGTAAACTATGAAGAGATTTTTTATAAAGTAATTTACAATTTAACTAATTTTACAAAAATCACTCAGTACACCAACTAGATGTTCCAGCCTATATATTCACGAATAAAAAATTTGTGACAAATGCTTGCTTGCAAAAAGGTTTTCATCAAATTTGTGAAGACGCTGTTCACCTATATACTATTTATAAACGCTCTTAATTTGAACAGAAAATATCGCTAGGAAATTGTGTGAGATGGTATTATGTTTTCAGCCTATTTTAATTATTAAAAGCATCAGCAAAAATATACAGTAGGCCGAGGCACTTTTGATTAATTTTTTTGATTCAACCCATCTGATCATTTTTCTACCAATACAGTGTGGGAGTTCAAATACACAGGTATTCATAAAAGATACCCTAAGATTCCCGTGCATCTGAAGCTGGACTGAAAAGTATTATGCATTGCAGTGTTTTTTTAAAAAATTTATTTGTTTATTTATATGCGCAACGTAGGACGCCGTTAGACAATGTCGCAGATGAAATTACGAAGTTAACCGTTACTAAAATGGAGTTTCAAAAATAATGTGGTAAAATACTAAGCTCACACCTGCAAATTGCGGTAACATGAGTCTGTTTAATGACATGTCGGAATTTTTTCTCAAAATAAAAATAAGCTGAAGCTGTGATACGGTAATTTAATTGGTTGATTGGGTGCTCTAAAAACACTAGCAAGATAAGAAGGGAAGTGCAGATAATAGCTGCCAATTAATTGATTTATTACCGACGGTTAAAATATCCAATACAAAATTGCCCATTTAGTATTACCGAAAATATCGCTTGCTAAACTGAGGAAAATATTGTGTGTGCTAACTGTGGTCTGGAAAATGGCAAGGTACTCCTCAAAGAAAAATGATCTTTAAAAAATTCCTTTTTTGCTAACAGTGAAATGCTTGAGCTAGAAAGATTTTAAAAATCTGAAAAATCCGTATTTTTTGTCTTGGCTCAGTGCGGGATTCAGCGGAGGTTTTTGATTGATTAAATTAATGAGGAGACTTTGCGAGATAGACTGGGCTGAATAGCTGGCTATTCCAGAATTTCGAAGGGGAATCTTTCCAACTGGTAGCAGCCGCCCTTACGGTTTGCGGTTTATTAGCCCTCATAGAATCAATTCTTTCCCCATGTCAGATATCGATGCAACCCCGGTCGACGGGGTCGATGAGAATTTTAAATAAAGTCCCCTTATCGTGTTAGCTAACGGGGCGGCAATCGTCTGAAAATAATCGTGAATAAATTAGATATCTGCGAGTAACGCCACAGTGTTTTCAAACATGCCCTGGATATTCTTTTGTGGCTCTGACCTAGGAACATTAAATTTCGTATTCCTAATCTAAATAAATAAAAGCCTCATACAAAAACCCCGGCTCTAAATAGTCAATGCACGGTTAAAAACATTTCTTCCCAAAAGAACACCATATGCATAAAAATGGGGAATAAATTTTATGAGCATAAGAGTTTCTTATGAGGGTGCGTTTAGCGCTCATTTTTAGAGCGGTACTCGTTCCGATTGTGCCTTGCGTTTTAGTGGCTAGTCCTATCCCCCTATGCCAGACAGCGATGCAACCATTTGAGGGGATCCTTTGAAATGGTTCTTATTACATGATCGATCAGGGACACGATCTGCTGGCCAAGCTCAGGAATAACCAATGTATCTGAGAGTGACAGTCATCAAAGCATCCTGTTTTGATACTGAAGTTGAGCATTTCTGTTCTGAACAGTGACTACTTACATCTCATATGATCATTTCAGCTTAAAAGGCGCGCTAGGTTATCATTGTTTTAAACCATGCGTTATAGATTCTTTTCTAGGTTAGATTTTGACTCACTCATTTTGAATTCCCAATTTAAATAGTTAAGTCTCATACATAAACCGTCTCTGGCTATTGGATTTGCGGTAAAATAAGGATGTTCTCTCCCAAAGGAACACCATATACATAAAAACGTGGAGTTCATCCAGTGAAAATAAAAACAAGAGCGGCTTTTGACATTCTTGTTACGAGACGCACTCGTCTCGATCATGTATCGAGGTTCTTTTTCGAGCCCCGCCTGCGTGTTCGAGGCTCAGGGGTCGAATTACTGGGGTTGGAAAAAGTTGCCTGATGACCTCTCCTGAACTTGAAGTGACCATTCCATCCCCCCATGTCTTTGTCGGTAGTATAACGTTGTTTATGTCACAAGCCGATATGCGGCTGCAAGCGGCGACTCGAGATTGAGCTCCAAGGCACACTCAGGATGAATACGTCCCGTCTTGCGAGCGATGAGCACCTCTTTACAGTCTCTTATCTCTATATTTGATACTTTCATTAAAGTATCGCATAACCTTGTACTACCCCTTAATTCACCGATTAAATGCCTAAGTGCGGCTTTCATCCTATCATAGTGACTGGGTGTTTTCCTGCAAGTTTGATGTGTGGTGTATATGCATTTAATTGGATGATTGAGCCGCTGAGGCGGGCTGTTATTTCGTTCGTTTGGGTGATTTACTCATTTTTTTATATTTGCACGAGGACACACCTGAACCTCCTTCATTTCCAATTGTACTGGAAATTGACCACTCCGTTTTAAATGAATTAGTTCTCACTTAAGGCACAGATATGCTCCTTACTTACTGACGACGTGACACATTACCTTGCTGCGCCTAAATTAATTTCTTTTTTCCAACACTACTTAGGACCGGGACGACACCTCATCGACAATCCAAGTCACTTACGATCAAGAAAATAGGCCTGGCCGAGGTACATGGGGTGGGAAGATCGAATTCATACTCACTTGTGTGAGTTTTGCAGTCGGTCTTGGCAACGTTTGGCGTTTCCCCTACCTCTGTTTCAAAAATGGCGGAGGTACATTTTTCTCTATTTTCGTGTCTGTCTGCGTTTTTTTGCGTGTGTCTTGCTTATCTACCTTTTTGCGCAGATTTAATATTTAACCGATCTCACAAAAAGTCTATTAGATATGTAGGATTTTCTTCTTACTCCCTTATATATAATAGATTACGAAGCATCAGAGCGTTTCAGCATTAATACCCATCCGATAATGAGTGCAAGAGTGGCTACGCATGAATTTAAGGGCTTTTCACCTACAAGCAATTCTTAACCGTCCTCTATTCGTAAGTTTTATTGCATGTTCAGGGAAAGTTTTCTGCCCAAAGTCACTAAAGTGGCATTTGACGATTTTGCCTCACTGCAGACGAAGGGTGGGGGAAGGTGTGGAAAACTTTTCCCGCCCTAGTAACGAACCATCTCGAATCCCTGTTTCAGGGGTCTGAACCCTCCTTGGGTTAAAGATACCTGATGATGGAAATGAACTCAGAAACTATCATTTCTTGGAAGTATAGACTTCGGTTACAAGATAGTTTGCATTAAATTCCAGGTGGCTAAATGAAACTGACAAAATCTAATTCTCCAGGTAAGGCGTTGGGATATCACAGGCTAGTTACCACAGGTAAGTCACTTGGGTTCTTTTCATTGGTTCTTTACATTGCCTCATTGTCAGCCTTCATTTTCCCCCTCGTTTGTAACCAATACCTGAATGCTTCATTGAGACACTGCTGCCTTCTTTCCTGAAACTAACTGACGCTCTTCGGGTCTTCGGACATCCTTCAAGCGATAATTACTACCGCACGAGAATTTATATAATTCAAGAATAATAACACCATGTTTCATGAAGGTGTTTTTCTTCTCATCGGCTTTCTAAAAAGTGATGGTACACGGGCATAGGTACTCCGGTATTAAAGGTGGTGTTGCAATAAATTCGAAAGGGGGGGTGGAATAAATTAAGGTTCGGTTTTAGGGTTGGGGTTAAGATACGAGAAAAGCTATGCCCAGAAATTTAGAGCTAGGTCACTTGCAATACGAGCCAAAGTCATTCCAGTGTCCAAGGTTGATGGTTTTATGTGACTTGACCCGGCAAAGCGAAGATCACAACATGCCATATCAAGTTAATTTAGACAACGTTTCTTTCCCAGCAATGTGTTTCATGACTGTGATTAGTGAGTAGTATTGTATATGTCTTGATCTCAGTGATTATAATATTTGCGTTACTCCGGGACAGAGATGAAGATCCTGGACGTAAATGCTGTCCAAAAGATTGAACATCGACTGGATTGATATTCAAGTATACTATCTCTAGGACTTGATCGGTTGGTCTTTATCCATCCGAAGGGTTGATTGATGTCAAAGCTGCTGTATAAGCTGAATTCACATTAACCCCTATTATAATCTTAGCAATAGTTTTCTCTTCAAACAAGCATATTAAGATATGCCAGTGATTTCCCTATCTCCGCTTCCCTTGTGAAGCGCGTATTTGGAGGGTTTGTATTGAGTAGATTGTATGAACGCTGTAACATGCGCCTCACAACGCAACCAGAAATGTACAGCCGTAGTAAAATGCAGTGTCCATTTCACGAACATATAAATATCCGTAAGTGTGGAGATATAGGTAGGAACGCTATAGCCCATTCAGTTCTCACAGAATTTATGGCCTATAGCAGTCCCCCACTCTTCAGCAAACCAATGGTCTACCAGCAGTTAAACTTTTATTACCCCACCTGAAATGTTTTTCATAATTTCTCCCCCAAAACCTGCATTTGGCAGGGTTTTTGATATACTTCAACCCATTGACAGAACAAAAATCAAATACTTTTACGGGTAGGGCAGTCGATGAAACTCCCTACGCAATTGCTGCAACAGACTTTGGACGCCAAATTACCCTACCCGAAAGAAAATAATTCTCCACTGTCCCTCAGAGCTACATCTGAGCAGAAAACACCACTATTTCCAAGGTCTGAAAGTTAACCCCGAAAACATAATCTCCTTTTTTCCCGAAAATTACCACTTGACTGCTCGCTTGAAAGGTATGCAGCAGCTGAGTCAGTGGGTATAGCCAAAGCACGATAGTCCCCAGATGTTGTGATGGTTAATAGGGAAAGCCCAAACAGAGATTTACTGTGTATAGGGAACCCTAGTATGTTCTTTCAGGCAGCAGCTACGGCATCGAGTATACCCAGGCCATCATATCCACCAGATCCAGTGACGCTTAGTAGGCAAAAATGAAAGAGAGCAGAATTAAGGATTTGTTCTGCCTCAGGCATTAGTGGCCATTAGCGGGGCCAGAGCTGGTCTATGATCTTGGTCGCTCTGGTGGGTTTCGTGGGTGCAGGTTTGGGAGTCCTGTGGCCAGCTAATAAACTTGTGGAGGTTGAAGAGGGGTGGATGGCTTATAGGTCACTGAATTTAAAATTCAGTTGATTTGCCTCCATTCGTCCACGATGACCGCCTCAATGGAAGGTCAAAATGCAGCCGCAAACAAAAAATGCTTCTCCTTTAGCACCGATCTCTGGGTTCTTTATACTGCCCCACGTATCTGTCAGTCATGATTTTCCACCTTGCTTGAATCAATACTTGAATGTTTTATTAAGGCACTGAAGATTTTTTTTCTCGTGAAACTGACTTACGCTCTTCGGGTTTTCAGGCATACTTCCCGCTCAAAAATGCAAGCAAAAATTCACATGAAGGTGGCTTTCGACGCATCGACTTTTTTTAAAAAACGGAAAAGTACATGGGCATAGGTACTCCCTGTATTACAGGTGACCCTTCACTGAATTCTGAAAGGTGGTTGGGGTTCGGACACGGGAATAACTATATTCTGGAATTTAGCAAATGTTCACCAGCATCATGAGCATAAGTCGTTGCAGCGTGCAAGGTTGACGATTTTATTAGACGAATTGAAATTCAGTTGATTTGCCTTCTGTTCGTCCCTGATGATGGTATTACTTGTAGTTAGAAACGCAGGCGCGCCCAGAAAACGCTCCTCCCTCTTCGGCATCGGGCCCTGTCTGTCTGGCGAACCGAAACATCTCATGCTGGGGAGACTCATAAAATAGGAGGCAGAATGTTCTCTCGTTTGTAGCAGAACTGTGTAGGAACTAAAGATCTGAGTCACAAGAAAATGTTGCGATGCGATGGGATTCTAAATACAAAAAGTCCGCAGGAAAAATATGTCGTCTCTATTTATGAGGGCCTTCTGGCTATGCGAATTAACAGAGTTTACACCAAAAAATACGCACAAGAAAGCAGTTTTAGAAGATGTTACCATCCTCCCTGCCTATTTACAGTGCTGGGTGTCATACCGCGTGTCGCTCAGAAGATAAAGTACCTGACATCAGAGGTCTACCATTCCGTCCCATCAAAATGTCTGTTTTTTGGCATTTACGTCTTATACCTGCATAAAATGTGCAATTAGTCTGATCAAAAATCACTACCATGAAGGTTTCTCCTACCTGTTTGAACAGCATATTTGTTTGAACAGCATATTTGTTGACGTCAAGAATGTCTTCAGAGCAGTCGCAGAACGTACCTTTCAGAGCTGAAACTATTTCAACTTGGAAGTGTCTGGAGAATTGTACGCCTCTGGTTGACTTGAGCGAAAAGCATATAACTGGTGTGTACATAAATCAAGCGGAAGCGTTGGAATAAAAAAGTTTATTCAAGCATTTCATTTTTTGGTAGGATTGGAATTTGACTACTGCCTGAATTCCCTACTTGCATAGCAGTTACGTACTTTCGTTGGGTAGATAGATGGCTAACCATTGTGAACTTCTTCAAGTATGAATCCTTTAGTGGTATCTTCAATATTTTCCTTTTACGGTCATTTGGTTTCCTAGTTCAAATCGTGTTAATTTGAAAATATATTCGACTTTCTTCTTTGCCTGGTGAAACCGTACGCTTGATTTCGTGCCGCTTGTCGCTCAGTAGATAAAGAACCTGACGTCATAGGGGGACCATTCCGTTCTGTCAAAGGCTCGGTGTTTTTGGCAGAATAAAAACCGTAATTAATTTGATCAAAATTGACTAGTCCGAATGTTTCATCCAGATGTTTGAAAGCATATGACTTTACGCCTAGCTTAATCAAAACCATATAATTAGTGTGTACGTCGATCAAACGGAACCGCCGGAATAATACATTTTATTCAAGCGTTTCAATTTTTGACAGGATTGAAACCTAGCCACCACCTAAAATTTCTACTTGCATGGTTGTGAGTTATTTTCCTTGTGAAGATAGATGTATAAATTAAGTTCTCTACTTCGAAAATGAAACCTTTGATAGAATCTTCCTCAATGGTAGATAGGCGCTCACCAATCGTTTCTAGGACTCACTTGTCCAGTTTTGCCTTGGGTGGCGCACCACCTGGGGTGTGGTATGGCTGGATGACGACGGCTAATAAGGCAGAAATGGTCATTCCAGTCTCCCTTGTCTTCACCGGTACTGTCGTTCTGTCGGTAACTTCATTTTTTGTCTTCCACACATTTTTATCTAGTTCGAAACTTGTACAATTTAAAATACGTTCAATTTTCTTCTTTATCTGGTGTCAACATACGTCCATAAAGAAAAATATTTAATTTTAGAGGTCAGTATAATGGACATTTAGTTGTTTTTCATATTATAAAATATGTACTCCAAAAACGTATGACTTTGAGGTCAAGTTTCAATGCTTAAATGATTCGAGAATTAATAGAAGCGGCACCAATTAAAAGGTGCGTGCTATTATGAAATAAGATTATTTACGGTAAG
This sequence comes from Schistocephalus solidus, assembly GCA_017591395.1. NCBI lineage: Eukaryota > Metazoa > Platyhelminthes > Cestoda > Diphyllobothriidea > Diphyllobothriidae > Schistocephalus > Schistocephalus solidus. Next base: position 18,319 of record WEDG01008390.1, read on the forward strand.
TTATGTTGGTACAGGCGTTATGGACAACCTCCAACGATGACATTTGCGTGAGGTTCAAGGATGGTTTTAAGAGGGGAGAGGATTCGGGTGTACTTCAGCTTCAACCAATTTTCACTCAAATCCGTCCTCAGAAGCCGTTACTATCAGCATCTCACCGAAGATCCCGGGTTAAAACACGGTAGTTTGGCAAGAGCACCTGTTGAAAATAAGAAAATTTCCTTTACAAGTATATCTTCTTCAAAATCTGACCCTGCAACTGACACACTTGTCAGAAATAACATCCGTAATAGAACTAATGACTATTACAGGCGTCCGCAGCCAATCAATGAACATTTTTTAGGTTCAAAGGGTGACTGCACAGGGTTATGTATGGACGCTCGATCAATATATCCATTGATTAACGTTTCTTGCTTGTGGTAGGAATAATTATCTATTTTGGCTGCGTGATTTAACTCGTGGCTGGGTTTGAAACTGTGTACAGGCACATAGGATTATTCATCGCTCCCTTGAACAAAATCAGCGTAGGCCCGTTTACGTCCGATCCCAGCATACGTTCATTTGTCCTATGCAATTGCAGGTCCAATACAATATACCACCCTGCTCTCCGGGGTTTTATTACTTTTTCGGTTTCTTGAATACCTTGCACATAGAAGGTTCATTCAGTGTGCAATTCCTACCTCCCACTCCCACAGCTATGCTCTCGTTTGCCAAGGAAACATTCAGACAATGTCACCTTTGATGAAAACGTTGTCATTGTATGGTCCCTATACGCCTTGGGTTTAAGTTTACTATATGAAAATGATGATTCCAGAATAGAAGCAAAGGGATTCTCTTTGGAAATTGGTCTTTTTATGCGAGATTCGATTGTGTTTTTGGCTGATAAAGTTGAAGTTATACTGCTTCTTCATTCTAGGTGCCTTCCTTATACCCTATGTCATAATGTTGGCAGCCATGGGTCTCCCGCTCTTCTTTATGGAATTCGCCTTCGGACAATTCGCAAGCGTCGGACCGGTATCCATATGGAGCATAAGTCCGCTTTTTAAAGGTATTTTCAGTCATTTCCGCCCTCAGTGCTTGCCAACCTTCTACTCATTTCCCACATCTTTCTGTGGCGTTCCTTTTTGTACAACAGTTGCTTTAAGTGAACCAAGGATGCGACCCATGTTAGGCGGAGACGAGTGCATCTAAACGGGACCAAATCCACTTTTGCAAACAAACAAGGGATTAATACACGGTGCGCTTAGTGATTAGTTGTTCAGGGGAGATGTTGCATGCGCCAGGACAGAGACGGACACTTCGCGCACACGCATGTTCATTTTGATTGCTTGTGTACATCAAAATGTCAACTCAGCGGTCCTACCTACACGGTTTGAGCACGGAGAAGTTGGAGAGACCACGTATGGTACTTAATGATTTCCGACGTTGTACATGCAATAAACCCATAATTTTATGTCTTATGTCATTGTTTTTAAAATTAATCGAGAAAACGGCTGATAAAGTGTTGGCAAAGATGGGATACCGTGAAATTAGCATCTATATGCTCAGTGCAAGATGCTCTCGGGAAGTTTCGCATATAGCCACTAAATGTGATACGAAATGATTACGTGACCTTGAAGTACTATTTGACATAAGTGTCGTCTGAAATCTTCTCCAAGCTGCTTTCCGCAAAACGCCGGGAAGTCTGCTTCTTAAGAAATGTGTGGATTGGGTCGGATAATTTGCAAAATATCCAGATTGCAAATTAAAAGGTTTACTGAGATTTGATGAGTTGCAAAGCAGACATTCAAGAATTGAATTGTTGTTTATTTTTTAGGGACAAGCGAGTTCTACTGCAGTCTATAGGTCAACTCTACAAACTGCTAATTTATTTGGCATTCGGTATGGAAAAGTAACCTGAACATACATAAATTACCCGAATTAAGCAAGGAAACGTCGGAGAGACCATATATGGTACTTAATGAGTTCGGACGTTGTGCACGCAATGTTTCCATTATTTTCTCTCTAATGTCATTACTTAATCAGATATTGAATTGTTTAATTTAAATCAACACCACATGTGATGACAAAGATGGAGCACCGCAAAATTTAAATTAATTTCCCAGGAGATCTCGCATAGTGTCACTAAATACGACGCGTTAATGAGGGTGAGCAACATTAAAGTACTAATCGACTTCAGTAGGTTCTGAATTATTCTTTACGCTATTTCAACAAAAACACCACGAATTCTTCTCCTTAAGAAGCGTGGGGATTTGGACGGATAATTTGCAAATTATCAAGATTTTTGGTTGCTTAAATGCAAAATAAAAATGTTTACTGCGATTTATGAGATGCAAAGCAGACTGTCAAGAAAAGAGTTGTTGTTCTTTTTGTGTGAAAGGCGAGTTCTACAAAATGCTAATTTGTCCGAAATTGAGTACCCAAACATCTGATTTACCAGAATTAAGATAAATTTCCAAGAAATTACCAATAAATAAATATAATTTAATGGCTTAGTTTTTTTCATAAGCGCTTCCCGTTTAAGGTTTTTAAAGTTACAATAGAATTTTAAAGGCGAAGAGAAGAGAATGAACCTATCAACCAACTTAAATACCCAGAGGGTTTTCGGGTTTAACTAGGAAGAGAAATCCGATAACAGCTTAGTTTTTCCCGGACGAATTAGTCATTTAAATTGTATGAAAAGTCTGCCCATACACTTTATCTTAAATCCGGCGAAGATTTCACGCTTTTCAGACAAAAATTTCTTATATCGATGATTTCTGATAACATGTTTCTTAGCGTGCTAATGGAAAGCTCATAAAAGACCGAAAGATTCTAGATTTTCACCACATTCAAAGTCTTCGACTTCCACACATAATGCCTAGTTACGTACACTTTGATAATTTTAAACATTCAAAGTTGTATAACACTTTGCGAGTTGTCAAACGTTTAAAAAAAAACCGAAGCATTTAATACATTGATCAATATCTTATAAACTTTATGAAGACTATGGAAAGCCCTGCAAATGTCTGACGCGCAAAACCTCCCCATAACAATTGAGCAAACCTATCTGTTGGTCATAATTAGTAAGTAAATCTTCATGTTTTGCAGGAGCTATAACAAAACACAAAATAAAGCACCCAGAAAGACGTTTAGACATTTCTCAATGATTTGAAGATAGAAAAATGTTCCATAGCATCAGACATCAACAACCTTACAAAGAATTCTGCCCCTGAACCCGAAAAAGCAAACCAATTTAATTTCCCGTTAGTTCCTTTTCTGTTAATTTTATTTTGAACTTAAGATCACATTGACTGCTCCTTGATAACAAAACGCGCCTCATTCCCTTGCGGCCATACAAGGCATCCTTACCGAACTTCGAGTCATTTCGTAGGATTCCGGAGATTTGTGCGGTGATGCACTTCCTTTGGGGATAACGTGAAAACTCTGGAAGATAAATTTCCTTACAAACCTGTTTAAACTTCTGGCATACCACATGGAGTCCCGTGCTCACGTGGAAGCTTTATCGACCCCCTATTAGGCGTAGTGAAATAAATATGGTTCGGCACAAACCGACGCGCATTCTTTTGTCTGTTTTAAGGATTTCTATTGGTCTACACACATATAAAAATAGGGCATGATAGTATAGGCACCCCTCGTACTACGGGCAGCCTTCCACGTAAGTCCACGGAGGAATAGTGTTCGAGTTCAGAGCAGGATACGGAAGTCAGGACGGCGCTGGGGCTTAGCGTAAGGGGCTGGGTGCTGTAAGGGGCCCCAGTTTATGTGTCGGAAACACTTAAATATTGCCATTTAATTAGCTGTCTAAAGTAATTTGATTTATTTTGCGTTTTTCAGGTGTCGGCTACGCAATGACAACGGTCGCATGGCTCATTCAGGTCTACTACAATGTGATTGTGGCACAGGCTTTCCTCTACCTCTTCGTTAGCTTCAATTCTCGTCCACCGTGGTCAAGCTGCGGTAACTGGTGGAATAACCCCATCACCTGTCTGGATCAAACGAGTAAGATTTTAATTAAGCTAAAAGCAGTCTTAAGGAATGTTCCAAAAATATTTATATCGATCGCTACCTTGTCGTAAAATGATAAGTAGGCTATGCCAAAACCAATAAAAAAACCGACATGATAAAAATAATAGTTGCGGTTAGTGAGGCTTATTTATACTTACCGTACACACAAGTGGGTGGACGTTCAATTGTAACATAATTGCGGAAGAATGTCCTTTTTCCGTCTTTGTCTCCTCGTGGTTTATATATATATATATATATATATATATATGAACGCCCATCTATCACTGTTAATAATCTCTATCGAAACCGACAAGATAATGAGCTTGTGGCGCGGTGGGTTAGAGCATTGGACTGCTAACCAATAGGTTGCGAGTCTGAGCCTCGGGTACCGCAACATTTGGGGTTGGGCGTGGCTGGCTGATGACGGCTAATAAGCCAGAAATGGCCATCCCACCTCCCTACTCTTTTTAAGTAATATCTTTCTACACACCTATGTAGGAAGAAGGCTCGTCGGAGTTGTAATCATGCATTTTCAAATTTGTAACGTCAACTCGAAGAAATGAACAGAGAAAGTAAAATAGTCCGATGCGACAGTACAGAGAGTGACAGGTTGGCACTTAGTGTTGGAAAGGGGTGGGCATATAATTACAGTTGGATTTGGGGAGAGGAAAACTGCTACGACGTGCTGTGTTGGAGAGGATGGAAGATAACGGTTAAATATGACTGCAGGGGGTTGAATTAGTGGTCGTCAATGCAGGATGGTGACAGAGGTCATTGTGTCGATGTTGTGGGTGTCAGGGTTTACAGCTGTGTTTCACTGTATCTGGGACAGGGGATGGTGCGGGCGTAAAAATCTACATGGACCGGCATGATTTAGCAGTAAATGTTAGGTAGTGGACACCCCTCCGTGAGCAGGGCACACAGACCTTCGTAATTCCCGAAGGGCACATACCTTGTACGAAGCCTTTGTAAACAAAGACCTACGGACCATTTGAATGCGAATTTTATGCTCGTAAACACTCTTGCAACCAATTATTTTTTCAAAAACGAAGACCATCTAGTTTTGAGTAAATAATTTCAAGAGAACATACCTTGCCATCGCAAGGGCATCAGAAATGGTTTTTCAACTATGTTTCCACTAAAATGTACGTAAATATATAATGAATTTGGAAATCGATCGAGAAAATTCATAAAAATAATGTTGTCAATTTTTATCGAACATGGATTTTGTCAGCATCCAAAAAAAACGTATTTCAAAGCTGCACTCTTGATGCGATCGATCTATCATGGGAGTACCCTGCGCGATAATCAATATTCCACCTTACACACTCCATTTTTAATTAACGCACGGAACTGCATGGTCGGTGCTCCTGACATTTTCCAAACTGAACTTTTTTGATTTCAATATTTGGGAAAAGGATGGGGATAAGTGAGGAAAAACTTTCCGGAGTGGGGTGAAATCGAAGTTTGTATCAAGCCTAACCGGAAATCCTCTCTGATGGGATAAAATATTGTACCGCAATCCCCTCGTCCATACATTTTGACAAGAACTCCCTTTAGATGGAAACGATTTCCAAACGCTAGGCCTTTTGTCTTGGAGGTGGATGAGTCCGTTATTGTCGACCAATGTACTAACGTATTAAACAGATTTAAGGAATAAACACCGTGTCACGTGACATCCACTTGCTGTCCAGAGTGTATGATAAATCCTCCAATGCAAGCCTTGTCACAGAAGCCTAATCTACTGAAATGTTTGTCGAGTTTAGCCAAAAAACTTTGCCTTTTTGAGCTCAACAGATGTTTTCAATTAATTTCGCTATCTAGGATTTCCATTTTAAGACTGAAAAAGTTGTCCCGAAAAATAATCTACAGGCCGATTTTATTTGTGATCTTTATTCAAACTATATGATGCTTGCTCTCGTGGAGGACAAAAGGGTGTCTAGTAACTGAAGAGTTTCGACGGCAAAGTGCACCGATGTCAGAGGAGTTCGTCCAGTAATGGCAATTGACGCGTGCACTATTTCATGTTGAGACAGGATAGGCCAGCATCTACTCCTCTCTCTTCGTCCTCGTTCTGCTTGCTAAAATCGCAAAATGATGTCCAGAAGCCCGGAGGTGGGCTAAAATGTCCGTTTACGCGTGCCACACACGACCTGCTCCACAGTCCTGTAAATATACAGCTCAGGTCTCACATCACTCAGAATGCCATAAAGGGCTTATAACGATGGAGTCATTGCGACATGCTTCTCGATACTGAGAAGGACCGACTAATCCCGTAAGTTTTGCAGCCTTCCACGCGACGACTTTTTGTGCGCCATATTCAATTTCAATTCGGATTTTCCATGGTGGTGAATTCCCCTAGCAGCAACTTCACACATTCCTCCCTCTAGGTGCCCCGGTTGATTATCTCAGGCTTTCCATCAGGTAATGGTCGGATTGGATGCAGTAACTGGCGCGGCGTTAAGGGTTTCGCCCGAGGCACGCAATAACGCATGCACAACGGGGCTTAGAAACTCAGACGGACACAGCAAAATCCAATAACTGCATGGCATGTGTCAAACTGGACTCCCGTCTGAGCCAACGCATCTGGAGCGTAATCCGTTTCTGTGGACGAGCATAAATTTGACTACTAATAAGGGGTATATAAATGGAGAAGCTGCATCTCACGTTGTCGTTGATTTTCATTGAAAGTGTGTCTGTCTCTAATTTGCCACGATAAGATAATGCTAAGAGTCTCCAACATGCTTTTGATTGAAAACTTCTGGCAGCATTCACCGAAACTTGATGTGGTTAAGTAGACTGCATGTCTGAGCAAACGCTTGAATATATTTGGCACGCTTTTGATGTCATTTGATGAATAGACCTCGATCCCACCTACAGTCTTCTTGATTCTGTCTTGACACTGGGCACGGGCGAGTGAGGGAAGAGAGAAAGCAGTAGCTTAAGTGCAAGCCTACTATCACTTACATTGACCCACGCACAAGGCATCGTACCTCCACTCCAATGCTGTGGAGCAAATTTTGAACTTCATCGGAATCGAGGTTTGAACTGTCATCATGGTTCACAGACCATAATAAAGTTAGCCGATTAAGTTATAGACCCGTACTTGCATAACTCGTAACAGCAGTTCGACTGCTTATCAAAACCTACTTCTGTGCCAGCGTGAGGGGTTATTTAGTTAAAAATTGGTGGAAAATTCCACGTTCAAATTAATTCACTGGTCCAGGATATTTTAAATAGCAGAACGAGGCTACCGAAAAGCCTTTTTTACTTTTCAACCTGAATAAAAATTCCCTCGCCGTGCTGAAATGCACCCTGCGCGACAAGCGCATAATAGTAGTAGTGGGATCTGCATCGAAATCTAGACTTACTGGGGATTCAATTTCCGTCGTCCTCTCACCCAAACCTCTACCAATCGACTCTAGATGGGTATTTATCTTGCCCTGCTAGAAAGTTTGAACACGTTGCTGCTTCTGAACGCAGTAACTATCGCTGCTCTCCAGGTGGAAGCAGTTCCCTCTCCAGAGCCTGGAACTCGTATAAATGTAGCTTAGGTAATTTCGTCAGATGCATGCAACTGCTCCAGGTAATTTGATTGCTGGTACACTTTTAGATATTCGAGCACCTGAAGTTGCACGCTCTCACTGGAAATTGGCCCCTGGCCGGTGTGCGTTGACCGTACACGAGTCCATTGCGGTATAATGACCTGAATGACCTCATCAGGTGGACCGCGTGAAGGGCATAAATGGGCATCACGTGGGGCAGTCAGTTGACGGGAAAGTTCACACTGCACGAGTTCAGATAAGTCCTCGCGGAATGTCACGTTTAACCGTGACCTCCTGCTGCAGTATGCACCAGAGCCTACGAATCATTGATGAAACTGTTCAAAGAGGAGGTTGCGGGACATACTGGTTACTGAGTGAAGACTGTGGCAGACAGTTCAGAAACATGGACTTGTCAAGTCCCTACTTAAATGGTGTACATCAGTAGGCTGAGGCTGAGAACAAAAATGAAAGCATTTTCTGTATATTCTGACTATCTTGAGACACATCCTGGGTTTCCATTTTGCTTTTGGATTTCAAAACCGCACGCCTTGTATTATTGCTAACGTGATTTAAATGTACCCATGATACGGACCCGTGCAGTCCATACACTATTGCAATTTTAATGGATCATGCTATGCATGTGAAGAGATTAAGATGTCTAAAAGATCTTTTGATATCTCAGACGTTATCAGGCGTACGCCTCCTAAAACCGAAATGCCAGCTGACTTTAATTGTAAGCATGGAAGACGTTGAATTATCTTGCAAGGTGAACACAATTCATCATTTTCTGTGTGTCTCTTCTCTAGATGCAAGCAGAATTTATAATAGCTTCTGACTTAAATTCAAACGTACCCGCTATTTAGGCAATTTTTCTTGTCCTAGTTTCGTTACAGAGCTAACTGAGGTTTTTTTCAAAAAACCCGTCTGTGTAGGCGCTTACAAGACTTCAGCCACGGTATCATCACCCTTTAGCTGACGGATTCAGAGAGCAGAATGATGCCAACTAGATGGAATAGAGAGAGAGACAGATAGCCCAATGCTAAGAATTCCACCATTAAGAAAAACAAGCACATTCCTCACCATAAGAAAGCTCGTGAGATGAAACCTGTCCCCACACACTAAGCGTCTGGTTTAAAACGTTTCCAAATTACAAGGATCACTGTGTCCTTTCAGGAACGAGAGTTAGGCTACCGTCGCTTCTTCTAAATGATGCCTTAATGGCACTCCCACGTAAATGGGATACGATCCGCTATCAGCAAATCCTGGCACGTGGTGTGGGAAGCGGATCGCGTGTGGCACAGGTAGAGAGGGCGCTTGGCTTTATCAGACACTGCGCTTGTATCCACTCTCAGTCGTGACACTGTCTTACCATTGGCGCTGGGTGGACCGGGCAGGAGGGAGTGCGGTAGAAATTGCACCATTCCACCTTTCTATAAAAACATTCACGCGCCAGTCACGAGAGCTACGCCCACTTCGTGAGGCACACGTTGAAAGTCGGCGTTTGTGACGATCGAAAAGCCCTGCTCGTGGATGTGACACGTAGGAATTCCAGTTTTCCTTTTGAGTTGAGGTTAGACAGCTGGCCTGATCACTGAGAACAAATTTGGATGACAATATTTTTTAAAACTTTTATACTAATTTGACTTAATGCAATGCTGTAGTCATTGATGCTAACGATATTTAACCCGTTCAATTTGCACAGTTATTCTTTTATAAGGATGCTTTTAAGGTTAATTTTTGTGCTAACCCTACAATAGGAACACCTGTTCAGCCGCATTCTAATTTGAAGCTGTATTGAGAAATAATTTACTGAATTCATTCATGGTATCAGTCAAATTATTCGGCAAAATTTAAGGAGAGTGATAAACATAGGTTTAAGTTAAGCGGACAACCCTGCCATCTATTGGAGAACGGTTATCCTAGTCAGTCAACTTTTGACATAATGAGCCGAACATAATGAGCTGAACATCTTGTGCGTTGAGACTGATGCTTGTATTCGAGGGAAGAAGAAGACCGATCGAGCGCCCGAACCATTTTTTATCCATCTGAGCTTTCGAAATCGTACTGAAATCCATCGTCGAAGATACGAACGGCAAAAGCACAAGCCGCAGCTATAACGGAGACAGTCAAACATCAGTTACGCCTGTCCGGCAGCGCAGGATCGATGTATCGATTGACTGAGTTTTCGTCAGAGGGCACCCTTCAATCAATTCCCAGCTGGTCCAGCTTCTGACGTTGGGGATTATCATCGTGGCTGAAAAAGTTCAACTCATGACCGGTTTCGTAGGTGTGGGCAGCCACTTGTCAGCGTCCCTTAACCCCATTTCATAACCAGCTTATATTCGTGCATCCGCAATCCAAGAATTCATCTAGTCTGTCCTGTGTACTTACAAGGACAGTCTGGGCATGGGATACGGGTGACCTCTCGCTAGGATTTAATCGTTCCTCGCTTTTAATGACCATCCATTGCGTGGTAGCTTTGGGGATGTGCAATGCCGATACCTAGTCCCGCAGCCTCTCCCACGTCGTTTATGTATGGCAACACATCTCATGCCACAGGTGTTTTTTCCGGTTGAGACCTCCGAGAAAAACATTTAGCCATCAGCTTATGACAACCTTCGGATATCCTTTCTGCATAAATTTATCACTTTGATATGGGCCTCATGGTACTTCGTCGGATTGCTGCTATGAGTCTAGATCCGTTTGAAAAGTGTTATCATACAGCTCCCTTTGTGAGCCACCGCATGGCAGCTTTGAAAACTGAGAAGCAGCGCGGTTTTCATCGCCTTCCTGTAAACCATTTATCTTCCACTGGAGGAGGAGTTGAAGCTCCATTTCTTCTTCCCTTGCGAAACTTTCATTTTGTGAAGGTGAAGCTAGATTCGCGGATCGGCTTTTCATTAACTATATGGATATAGAGGCTTCACTTCAACCATCCCACATCCGAGAAATTAGCCAGAAATTCACTGGACATACGGCGGGTCAAGTCTGACTTAGTTACCACTAAGATCATGAGAATACAGGACAGATTAAATCCGAAGGAGCAGTCGGGAGTAGTGTTTCGCATCTTCTTCACTTAAATAAATCAAAGCGCGATAAGAATTCAGTCTATTGCTAACTCCTTTAACTGTTATGTAGAGTTTTTGCCGAAACCTTCGAAATATGTGGGTAGACAACAACTTCATCCTTCTGCAACCCATGTGTTTTTATTAGTGCTAATGGAGAAACTTGACGGTGGATTAGCTATTGCAGTGGTAGATAATTCATTTCACTTTCAAGTCGGTTTCTTCAGAGACACGCTGCTCATCGTAGTTGTCATGGTAATTTTCGAATGTCCTGAACCTTCCCCGAAAAGACTTAACTGGAGAAATCTGGTTTCAGGAGGGCCCTTGGTTTGCCTTAGTCCCTTTAAGAGGATTCGCATAGCACAACGACCGTGGGTGAAGATGTGAGACTTCGATATTTCTGTAAGAGACTTCTCCGCTCCAAAATTTCGTGTTTTAGCCTTTTTTTCCCTCCCCGAGATGGGCTAAGCAGATTAACCAATCAGGCTCACGATTTTCCCAATAATCTGCTGTCATTTTGCCAGTCATCGAAACACTTTGGCGTGCATCGTGTGTTTTCATCTTCTAGCAGCTGGACGCTGCTTTTGGACGGCTGTAGTAGGCAAAAAACAGTAGCTTCGTTCGTCGGTAACCAGGATTTTGACCTGGTAGGGTCACCAGAGTGAAAACTGCAAAATTGAGGTAATTATGATACTGGATACTATTGCTGAAAGTGCAGCCGTACATGCAACCTTCACAGCCGTTAGCCTGCAATAAATCCATCATTAGGTAGACGAGTACTCTGTTTATGCTTCGACATCAAAATTATTCAGGTCAACTGAAACGCCAAAAAACATCAAACCACACAATTAGCTTCCGCGTGACACTTGGGAGTAAAAAACGGTCAATTAAAAGCATTAGACGTGCATTAAAGTACTTTTTAGACGGGTTCTTTATAGAATAAATTGTATCGTCGTCTTTGAGATCTTACAATATCACAAAGCAGAGAGAATCTTACGGATTTCCACCTCCACTTGCCGCATAGTTTCTCAATCTGCGTTTACCTACCTAGACCATGTTTATGTTTTCATCCCTCGTATCGCATACCTTGCGACGTAAAGGCTTGCACTAGACATCTGTAAGAAAGGAGTTCACAGCAGACTACTGAGGAACATTGCTGGCAAAGACAAGAGAGACTGGTTTGACCATTTCTGCTTATTAGCTGTCATCAGCCAGTTATACCCAACCCCAGGATGTGCACCACTCGAAGATTGAACCTAGGATCCGTTTCCCTTGTCTTTCCTGGGAATATTCATCTGCCTGTTCTACTATTAGCCGCTGTGCGGCTGCTGACGTGGCTGGAGAGTGAGCCTCAAGGCAAAGCGGGACGATGAGGATCCATTAGCAATCGATGAGCGTTCATCAACGAATGCAGTAGACTACTGCCCAAAATGTTACAGTCTGCTTTAGCTGTTGACCCGCATTATATTTGTTGCGTAAGACTTGCGAGGACGTGATATGAGTTGGTGGTGGTGATGGAGAAGGAGGAGGATGACGAAAGCTAGAGACGTAGGTTGGGAAGCAGGGAATGGCCTCTTAAACAGGATATGGGAATATGAACAACCCATGCCAGTAATAAGGGTAGCACTTAGCATAACTCCAAGAGGAGAAAATATGTCCGTGTCCTAACTCTAACATAAACTGAAACAGAAAACTTCAGCTTAAGCTAACCCCATCCACCATAAGCCAAAACGTAACTCTTATCCAAAACTAAAGCCTAACCCTAATTTAATCGAAATAGGCATACTAGCCGTGTTCTGTTAATTTAAACTTACTGAAAAATCATTTGGAAGGGCGAAATATAATACCACAAGCCTGGAAAAGAGAAGGAGGGAAAAAACGGGAAAAATATAAACATATACAAAAAAGGAGTAAAAGAACAGCCTAGGTTCAGGGGAGAACAATTGTGTGGAAGAGGAAAGCTAAGTAGGAGTTTAAGAGCGCTGTGGTGGTGAGAAAATTCATTGGGCTTGGTTCTCCAATGCTCATGTCTGTTCCTCCTGCCGTACATTGGATTGAAGTTGGGGGGCAAGGAAGGACAGTAGAATGACAAGCGCACATGGAACGGTGAAGAGATTACGTGCCAAAAAAATGCTAAAAATCATAAAAACCCTTAGGGTGTGCGAAGAAGAGTAATAAAAATCGTTTGAAGAGGCAGAGGAGGAGTTGGTGATAGCATTATTGCTGTTGGTGGTATCGGCGTCGGCAGTGAGGCTATAAATGCTAAATTGGCGTATTTGCTGGATTTGTTTTTGTTCATTTCTTTATTTTTAACATTTCTTTAATCCTATTGACCTCTGGAGTCTCCTGCTTTACGAAAACAAACTTCATCCTTAACCAGGCCATCTTTTAACGGGACCTGTCACAATCTTTCCTCAGGCTGCTAGCCCTATGTCCAAAACGTGACCATCTCCCATTTTGTGTTCTTCCTTGTCAACAAGCTACAAATTGTTCCTGTTTTTCCATTGCTGGACAAGCCAAACTTTCGAAGGTTTTTGTAAACTTGAACATCTGCTCAATGCACTAAGGCCTTTTTAAAACGCCACATAAAAGATCAAAAGTTACCTTGAGGGACATCCCTTTTGAGAAGCTTCTGACAAATAGTGTTTTGCAAATTAAATGTCTTGCAGACTTGCTATTAGCTACAAGTATTTGTAGTCAATCATATCAACTCCACTGTTCTTTTGAAGGCATCTCATTACCTCCAAAACAGAGGTTCCCATGATATAGTATTGTTTTAACAATTCCCAGCGGTTCTATTAATTTCGAATGACCTCATTTAACATTCGTCAGAGACGATGACCTGGTCTCTTCAACCCACCCTGTAATAACTATTGAAAATAGTCCCTACCCATATGGCTGCTGGGTCACGTTGAGGAATGGAGAGGACAATCAACACTCCCTGTGCAGGTAGAGAGAATCGTATATTAGTCGGACTGCGGACGGCTGGATAAGCCCTCACGGATGTCAAAATTAATTCCTTTCCTGATGTCAGTCAATATGATGTTAACCCGTTGATACCTTAGGGAGGACGTCACTAAATTCCCAACAGAATCAGGCCTGAATCTCAAGGTTGCAACCTGAAAGTAGGAATAGCACTGACAGACAGCTAGAAGCAAGGTAGAAATTGTCATTCACTGGCCCTGTCCTGGATGTTGAACAATTCTAAAGTTTGACCATCGTAATCCGACGATGCCCACCGTGTGCTCCACAGAAGTTTGGCGCAAGGATAGTGACTTGCGCGCTAATTCGTTTTAAGCGATAGTGGACGTGCACAGCACCTATCACACTCTCTGTTCCCTCACCCATCTGTACCCGGTGTCAAGACATAGTCAATAAGACCGGAAGCGGGTTTGGGCGCCAGCGAATCATATCCTACGGAGTGGGAGAGTGGCGTAAACCTGCACCTGCCCTTCAGCATTTGTGATGGAAGCTCAACCCGAACAATGTCTGCAGCACCCTGATTTTGCCCCCGTGTCAACGGTTCAGCGCATCTACCACGCGGTCCATTCGGAGGAACAATTCTCAATTAATGATTGTCACTCGCCATAGCACCATCTGCATGAGCGGCAGAATCTCGGTATCAAAGCAGAGATAAAATTCGTACTTCCGTTAAACCCTAAAAACATATTGCGATCGTCACTTTTCCTGTGACTAGAGCTTATCCCCTTATACCCTTCTTCAACCAGCCTCTGTACGTGAAAGTACCTCTTTTGTGGCTTAGTAAGGTGTCAATCGTGTCTGAATGGGGGTAAGTCCGCGGCTCAATGGCGGACAGCCAGCGGGAATCGCCTTCATTCTTCACGCGCTACCCGAGATTGGATATGAGTTCCTGAGGGTAGCGAATAATTCCCAACTTGAGTTTCAGCTCTCTATGATTTTACTGCTAATTCTCTTTGCTCATAAATAATAACCCATTAACGATAAAATTAAATAAAATTTTTGTGGTCATTTCCTTCTTCAGATAGCACAAATACTACCGTACCACTGAAAGAAACCACGTCTGCCTCCTCTGAATACTACTAGTAAGTTTTTATGCCAATCTGGTCAATGTTGTAAAACTCCCTGGAGCACTTGTACGTTAGTGAATTTCAAAGTTTTTGGGTGGGGTAAAACGTCATGGACGGGCTAACATTCAAACAGGAGTAAAAATGCTGACCGTAATGGGCCTCCTTGGCATGGCTACTCCACCATTTCGTCCTCATGGCCAAATTTAACATTCTTCGCATCCCAGAATTTTGTCAAAATGTGCTCTTCATTGGTCTTTTGCAGATTTAAGATCGTTTTCCTTGGACGTTGTTTTCAGCAATTTTTTCTAATAACTTAATAACCCCATATTTCTAATCGCAATATGATGCAGATTAAAGGGAACAAATAAGTAGTTCCGGGGGGTAATTGATGGGAATTTCGGAACTGCACGCTCTCACAGTCATCCATGTTGCAGCAAACTGTTAATCATGCGATTTAATGAAAATTTACAGGCTTGGCATACAGCTCAAGAATACAATACCAGACCTAGCATTAACTCGCTGAAAATGATGTCGCTGGTGTTCATACCTTCGATTTGCTTCCTAAAATTTAGCCTTTAACGTCAATTTTCTTTCATCAACGAGGTTCACATGTTTTCTTTCTCTTAGCCTTATCAGTCACTTGACATTTTAAAAAAATTTGATTAGGTCTGTTTGCAATGGTACTTGCAACAAAACAAACATGCGTTTTAAATAACTTGTCTTGATGAGACCACCTAGAAAATATTTGTTAAATGGAGAATGGGGTAAGCGGCTGGAGCAGGATCCCCAGTAATACGAGTGCATTTGCGCAAAGTTCAAGTAAGAATAAACACTCGCGTATCGTAACCGTATCATTAACCCTAAACATACTTCTCTTTAACCTTAATCCTAACCCTAACTTTAACCTTATCTCTTACATCCCTGAAAATCATCTCAAGGCCCCATAATAAAGGTTGACCTATTTCCATGTTTTGCGACAGATAGTGAAAAGGACACCTTTGAATTAATCACAATCATCAGACGTCTTAACCGATAAATTTTTATTCTCTTTTCAGCAATTACATTTTGCGGCTCTCTTCCGGAATTGACGAAATCGGAACTCCAGTCTGGCACCTCACTCTTTGTCTCCTTCTGGCATGGATCCTTTGTTGCTTAGTACTGATCAAGGGCGTTAAGTCCTTAGGAAAGGTATGTCATACGATTGCGTCATCCGCCTACACACCCACTTCTAAGTTACCCTCAACAGCAGTACTACTTTGTGACAAGAGCCTGCGATGGCGGAGTATTCGTTTCAGTAGAAGGGTCGCTTTTGCCAGAACAATGGCGAATTTAAATTGTCCCTGATTTGGTTATTGTTCTTCCGACTTTTCAAACTTTAACATGGACCGTTCGTGAAGGTCAAATGAAACGCCTCATTCACTTCATATTTAATGCTTCGCCAATGTGTGCTACGGTATTCGGGCTACATTCAACTTCTTATGCGGGGGTTTAGAATGCATATTTGAATTTCGGCTCAGAGCATAAGAGTTTTGAGCTTCCAATCGCCTCTAAAAACAACAAATAATCATCCGGTCCATCCTCAGTTTTGAATTGGCCGTCTATAAGGAATAAAGACTGGTTTTCAGTGAATTCTGTAGTCATTCACTCTGAAATATCAGTTTGGCAATAAAGTTGGGCTCTAACCCTCGTTGGTGTGCGACGGGCTTGTGCCTTCCCAACTCCATCAAAAACGTCATATATCTCTGTTTTAGGGGATCGGTAAGGTTTTTGCTTTGCATTCAATGCAGCGTTATTCGAATACGGTTTCCAAGGACTCAGTAGCGTGAAGTTCCCCAAATAACGTCAGCGGGTTTAAACAGACTATTCACTAAAAAACGAGCTTTCCATAATTCGACTGTAATGTTGACTTTATTTCATGGAACCCAGACAATACTACTAGCTACTTTACCAAGGATACCCCTAACATGCATATTCTTCTCTCCCGTCTAGACGTCCTACTTCACGGCCATTTTCCCCTACATTATGCTGACCATTCTGCTGATCCGTGTGGCGCTGCTACCCGGTTCGCTGGAGGGTGTGAAATACTACCTGACGCCAGATTTTTCAAAACTCAAGGATGCCACTGCCTGGACGGATGCAGCAACACAACTCTTCTTCTCCCTCAGTTGCTGCAACGGTGGCTTGATTGCCCTCTCCAGTTATAACAAATTCAACAATAACTGTTGTCGGTGAGTCGGGGGCGGTTATTCTGCAGCAAGAACCTCAGTCGCTTCTTGGCTCCTGAATCAGTTAGAGCTTTTGTCGCGGCTTCCATGAGCTGATCCTAGAAAATACTAACTTACAGTCGGATTCCGAGAATTAAGAGGAGACGTTTGGCTACAGTAGATATAGTAGCGCATTCTGTATACAAGGATTGGAGAATAGGAACTTGAGCGCTGATCGCCGGAATAAACACCAGACTGCCTTAAAAGTGCGCGTGTCTTCGGCAATTTGCCTTGTAGTTGATTCATCAGATGTGCTGATGGGGCTCACTATAGAGCTCCGCCAGTATCCGCAGGGCTGCCAATGATATAGGCAGAATACCATGGTTGGCAAAGACAAACGAAACTGGTTTGACCATTTCTGGCTTACTAGCCGTCATCAGACAGCCATAGCGAACCCCAGACGTTGCGGCACTCGGGGCTCCTAAACGCAAAGAAAACGCTGGGGTACGCATTGAGGAGCCCCACACCTCGTTGCTACATCATGCAGCAGTAAAAACATCGGCGAAAATCGTGTCTGGGCTTTAAGCGAGTATCTATGTTGGGAGTACGGTAAACTATCTTTGTAACGAGCTCGTGGCGCAGTGGGTAGAGCGTTGGACTTCTGCCCAACAAGGTCGCGAGTTCGAGGCTCGGGCGCCGCAGCGTCTGGGTTTAGGTATGGCTGGCTGATGACGGCTAATAAGCCAGAAATGGCCATTCCAGTCTCCCTTGTCTTTGTCGGTTGTGTTATTCTGCCTCTATACTTGCTAGCTGCCTTACGGCTGCTGGCGGGGCTTGTGAGTTAGCCCTAAGGCACAACGGGACGAGTGAGTCCTGTAACCGATCGGTGAGCGCCAGATTATCATTGTCATATATATATATATATATATATATGATAGTGTGGGGCTCACCGATCTGCTTAAGGAACATGTATGTTCCGTTGTGCCCTGGAGCTCAAACTAGAGCCCTCGCAGGCGGTCGCATAGCGACGTGTAGCATATGATGGAATGGAACCGACAAAGACAAGGGTCTCCCTTGTGTGTGCATGGTCCACTGACTTGTGCCCACTTTAAAATCAACAACTGCTTATCTGTGCCCAGCCAAGTGTAACCTCGCTGGCTCTGCATCTCCCGCCACGTGACTTGCTATCAAAACTCTAGCACCCCTCCCCTTACATGCGACAGCTATCGTAACAGGATTCATGGCCCCCCGAACCCCCCCATGGCGCCAGTCTGTCGATGCATCCTCTCTGCCCCTAAACCCTCCAGCGTGGCAATCTCAACTCTCACTTCTCATTCGTCTGACGACGGGTTGGTGTAACCAGCTTGAAAATTCACGAGTAAACCTCGATTTTCCGACGAGCTTTCTTTCTTCATTTATCATCTCGGAATGCACACTACCACAACGTTTCACCAATATACGTTTTTTTCGGAGGCTGTGATACAGAAACTAGACGCTACAGCTCCCCTCATAATTAATCCGAGATTATGGCTATGCTTCGTAGACGATACGTCTGTTATCCTAAAAAAAGACAAACTTGAACCACTCCAAAAAAACCTGAACTCAAAATTTCCAGGAATTCAATTCACCTTTGAAACAGAAGTTGATGAACGAATAACTTTCTTAGATGTCCTCGTAAAAAGGAAGACAGACGGGACACTAAATATCTCAGAGGTCATTTCACATTTTGAGAGTAACCACCCCATGTCTAAAAACCGCAGCTCTGTTAACAGCTTGCTAAGTCGAGCGAAAAATCACTGTTCCGATGAAGTAACATATCGAGCAGAAATGACAATACCTTTTCAAATTATTTTCTAACAGTGGATATCCTCCTCACTTTGTCCGTCAATGCATTCGACGACAGCAGTTCAAAGAAAACGTTATTACCGGAGAAACGACCTCCCAGGCGTCAAAAGCAACAAACTGGCGAAGCCTCCCATATTTAAGAAATGTAGATGAGCTCGCCGAAAGACAGCTCAAGAAACACCATATAAAAATAGCGCAAAAACTTACAAAAAGTTTGCACACCCAGCTTGTACACCCTAATGACAGGGTTAGCTATTACAATATAAAAGACATCGTCTACAAAATACTATGTACCAGTTTTGATGCAGGCTATGGTGGCCGAACCGGGAAATCTCTATCCACCCGTTTAAAGTAACATCAGTTAGCCGTGAGGAGACTAGACCCCATATCTCAGATAGTCATGCACACACTGGACGGCAGTTCGACCGTCGATTTTGACGAGGTCCACCGCATGCTCCACACCATGTGGTGCAGGGACGGTGACTTGCGTGTGAATTAGTTTTAAGTGATAATAGTCTTGCGCTGCAGCTACCGCACTCTCTCCTCCTCCCCCACCTGAGCCCGGTCTCATGACACAGGCAAGAAGACCGGAGATGAGAGAGGTCGCAGGTGGCTGGCGCAGCCGGAGCCGCCCCTAGGCGTACAACCACACCTGGTTCAGATCCCACAGAGTGGGAGTGCCATAAAGACCACATTAAGAAGGAGCCATTGCAGCCTGACTCTCAGTCCACCAGTCAGCCCCGCCACACAAAACACACATTGTGTTGACCACGAGTGTTAGCCCGTCAGTTGGCAACCTTCCAAGCCATGGCTTTTAGCGCACCGTGATAGTTTCAAGCGCGTCAGATTGTTAATAGTGAGGAACATGCGCTGAGCTGTCGACCACACTCTTTCCCCAACCCCCACCATCCGACACTGTCCGAGCCGGTCAGTTGCCTGATGTGGGAGTGGGCGCATTGGCTGACGGATCGGCGTACCCGTCTTCGCGCGCCACAGCACGACCTGGCCCCCATAACGCACACACCAGGATTCACAAACTCAGGGAAACACACTTGACACAGGACACCTATTTGCATGAGATGATACCCACATCATTGGCGCCTGCCCAACGATGAAGGGCTGCGAATTCCTGGAGGCATGCATTCACAGGCAATCGGTTTGGATACAATTTAAAAATTTCTCAAGTTCAAATGGATGGGAAAACAGCCACTATCGACTGAATAAATTAAAACACTGGAGGTCTCTTGGCCAATATATATATATATATATATCATGTGTTAAAGATTGCGCACCAAAAGAGCAGCAAACCAACATTATTTACCGCATTCCATGTGCAAATGGCTCATGCCTTACATAGGAAATACAGGTCGACAACTCGGGACCCACATAAAGGAACACACACTGGCCATCCGCCGACGCGATCCCTTGTCTCTCATGTTTGCGCACGCCGTTGATTTCGACCAATTGGGAGGGGCCTGAAGTGGTCGCCATGGCTAGCACTAAACAAGCACGCGAATTTCTCGAAGTTTGGTACTCCGACACAAACAGTATCAATTGCCACGTCGATTTGGATGCGTTCAAGATCCACTGAATTGCACCCACTTTAAAATAACAACAGCTTATCTATGCTCAGTTAAGTGCAACTTCAATGATTCTGCATCCCCGCCACGTGTCTTACTATCAAAACGTTAACTCCACTCTCTTCACTAGTGCCAGCTATCGTAACACGATTCATGGTCCCCCAAACCCCCCATGGCGTCAGTCTGTCGATGTAACATCTGTGCCCCAAACCCTCCAGTGCGATAATCCCAACTCTCCTTCTCATTTCGTCTGATGACGGGTTGGTGTAACCAGTTTGAAATCTCACGCGTAAACCTCGATTTTCCGACAAGCATTATTTCTTCATTTATCCTTTGGAATACATACTACCTCAATTATTCACACATATATATATATATATATATATATATATATATATATATATATATATATATATATATATGACTGGCTGATGACGGCTAATAAGCCAAAAATGACCATTCCGGTCTCCCTTGTCTTTGTCGGTTCCAAATTATCAACATATGCTACACGTCGCTATGCGACTGCCTGTGAGTACTCTAGTCTGAGTTCCAGGGCACAACGGAACATAAATGTTCCTTAAGCAAATCGGTGAGCCACACACTATCATCATATTCCCGATCGCAACCGACAAAGCAACGAGCCCGTGGCTCAATGGTAGAGCGTTCGACTCAAAAACCAAAGGTCGCGGGTTCGAATCCCAGGTGTTAACTGGTATATAATTCAGTTGTCCACTTTATTCTTTTCAATTTTCTTTTGAATCAATCTGCAAACATAAGGCAGCTTCCTCCGAACACCTACATTTTACTTTATCATGAATGATTTCGTAAATTATCGCGGAAAATTATAATCGCTGTCTTTCAGGGATGCGATTCTAGTGGCGTGCATCAACTGCCTCACCTCCATCTATGCTGGCTTCGTGGTCTTCTCAACCCTTGGCTTCATGGCCGTTACACGAGGGGTCGGGATAGCAGACGTCGCTGCTTCAGGTAGACCTTCCCCACTCACAGCTACTTCAAATTTTTCTAAGGTTTTCACTTGAGAACTGAAGCAGCTAATCTGACATCCACAATGACAACGCATCGCAATGCCTATTTTGGTCAGGTTTAAGCGTTTCATGTATTCGGCGCTAAGAAATATAAAGTCAATGTTGCAAAGGCATACTTTCACGGACCATGAATTCCTATCAAGTAGAAGATTTCACCCATTGGACTGTTTGAGAGTTTGATTAAATGTTAAGCCTCAGTGGAAACGGATAGGCGAAACAAACTTATGGCTACTTGTAACGCGCCATCCTCCGTCTGCATTTTTTTAATGCAAAATGTTTTAGTCATATATTAACTGTTGCTCGCCAAAACATATTGACAGGAAGAACAAGGGCCTCCTTATTTTGAAATCCACAAAATCCTGCAGATATTCGATAACTACTTATGCGTCTTAGTTAAAGAATACATTGAACTCTGTTAAAGGGTTCAAGTGAACGAGGTGAAAAGTCAAAGCAAACAATATCATTGTCCACTGAAACCTGCCGAACAGAAAATTACAAATCCTTTGATTTGTGCTTAGTGATAGCGAAAGTGAGTAATACCTTAGTTCTAGGCTGGACGGTTGCCAGTACGGATGAGACGACTGTCCAGCCTCACCGGACGTGTGACCTCGTCCACTTGCCAACTCACTCCAACTTGTTCTTCCTTCGCTCTGTGCAAGATATATATTTTTCTTCTACTGACGCCTCACTTCTCTTCGTCATGCTTATGACCCGGCCTGTAGTAGTTGCGATCTGTAGTATTTGGGATCTGCCCGTACAGTTGCCGCGACAGGGTACGCACGTGGATTCCCGAGAGTAGCCAGGGAAAGATGTAGAAGTCATGTTGTTTTTCAGTCATCATCTCTTCCCCAGGATAGCAAAATGTGTACCCTAGTAAATGGCTTGTGAGACCTTGTTTCTCTAGGAGGGCATGCTTTATGAGGTTCTGCCGTTGTGGGCCAGGTTATCGGGCCGTAAATGTAGGATGCCATAGTCTGACTGTCTCCTAACTGCCTGTCTTGTGCTCTTCTTACAGGTCCAGGGCTGGTATTTGTGGTGTACCCGGAAGCCATTAACCAAATGCCGCTTCCTGTCCTTTGGGCAGTGTTTTTTTCTTTCCTCATGCTGGTCACTTTGGGTTTGGGCAGCGAATTCCCCCTTGTAGAAACACTACTATCCACTGCTCAGGATGAGTTCCGTCAGTATGGTTACCTGCAAACGAAAGCGTCACAGATGATATTTCGGTGAGCCATGACTGTAACATTTTCCTCCTTCTTCTCCTCCTTTTCCATCCTTATCCTCCCCCAATTCATCATCGTCCTCCTCCGAAAACCTCTCCTTCCTCTCTCCTCCTCCTCCTCCTCCTCTTCCTCCTCCTTTTTCTCCGCTACCTCCTCCACCTCCTCCATATCTTCCTGCCTTTTAACTTAGTTTCCCCCTTTAACCTCATATTCCTCCATCAGCCCTTGTGTGTAACTCGACATGGTTCGCTACTGTGCTAACGGAATCGGTGTTTGTTTATATTAACATTTTCAATGAACTTTTGACGTAGTTACTTGTCGATATGCATACGGTGTCAGCGATTTTTATGGGCCTCTCATATGCTAAAGATTATTGACTATCGGGTTAAGAGGTAACTAAATGGTGAATGCCAATTGTTTTATATTGAGTAGACTACGGACGATAAACAAAGTAGGCAATTGTAATGGATGAAGTCTTTTCTAGGTCGTCAGCTAGAGTTGATAGCCTTTCACTATGATAGGTTCCCTACCTTCTGAGTTATTGTGGTCTCATCTTATAGCCTGACTCGCAAACTGAGCTTTTATGTCTACGTCAAATGATCTGCAGTGACTAAGGCGTTAAGTATTGATTGCAGACCATTGATATCCATGACACAGTGACATCTGGTGCGTGAATAGGGGTCCGTTGTTTACGCAGGTCTGATTCGTTAGTGCCAGCCTGGGTTGGTTAGCCTCCGGCTTCAGTTGGGGGCGCATGCTCAAAAGGGCCCACGGATGACTGGTGACACAGTTCGACGAGCGTGCGATCGCGCATGATTGTGGGTCCCATCGTGACTCAGCGCAGATCAAACCTTAAGAGTGACCGTGCGTTATATCTACGTTTAAGGTAGCGTTTAATATCGGGGTTAAGGTCAAAGTTGGGCTTAGGGTCAGGATTATTTTAAACGTTAAGGTTTGGGTCCGTTTTAATCGTAAGGTTAACGTGCAGTATTACGTTTGACTTAGTGTTAGGGTTACGCCACGGGAATATTCAACCATCCAGAAATTCACTCCAGGGCGTTCCTACTCCCATACAAGTCCTACCACTAGAGTGACTATATATATCTGTGATATGGAGCACATTCAACATTTCGTCTTGACCACTCAGAACACCCGGCGGAATAATGATATAATACGATCATGAAAATTTCCCGTGTTCCGGCAGGACAAACATATAAAAAGAGGCTATTGGTGACTAACAAAAGCGCGCAGGAACTGCTGAGATATAAGGATCGCTCATTTATCGCACAAAGTGTCTTGGAGGCCACAATGTGGGCGCATGCAGCTGACCTTCGTAAAAGGCAACTGCTGCACATTTGTCGGCGGGGAGAACAGAGGGAGGCTGTGATCCCTCCTGAACAGTAGTCTTCATACTTAGGTCGACTTGGCGACTATAACTGGAGCTGGACAAACTTGATGAGCTTTCTTGACTGTTCGGTTTAGGTTTGTTTCCTCAGATGAGATGTTATCGCAATCGATGTAAAATGTGGCTTGAAGTGGAATCCTAGGAAGGATAATCCACTGATCAGTCTTGTTGGGTGTAAGTAACTGGTCCAAAAATATTTTGACGTGATATAAAACTTTTTTTGCTTTTGACACCTTCTAGGGTCTGCCTGTGCAGTTTTAACTTCTTGATTGCACTTCCGATGGTCTGCAACGGTGGGTTCTACCTGCTCAACCTCATTGATAGTGCCCTGTCAGGCTATCCTCTGCTTTTCATCTGTCTCGCAGAGGTCACGGTCATTTGTTACGTTTATGGTAGGTTCTTTCTTTCACCAAGCTCAGCTAAAATAACTAATAATTTCTTGCTAGCTTTAGTAATTTGAGTTATTTGCTGGTTTATCGGTTATATGTGTAAACGGCTTTAGTTCCACTAAAATTAGGGTGAAGTTCCGGTTTTGGGATGCTTCATTAATACAGAAGCCTGGCCGTCCAGTCTTTCCTCTAGTTACTGCTGCCTAATAATATTTTCTGCAAGTTATCTCCAATATTGCCCTCACGCCTAAGCTCTTCGCAAATTTTAAGACAAAGTTCTTACAGAAACCCGGAAGAAAAAATGCGGGCGAGCAGCATGCATCTAGTGTCGTTAAGTTGTTTTCCTTTAATCCAGGTCTCTCATCCGCCATTTAGTTCAATTTAAATGTACACGCAACACCACTACTGAAGATGAATTTAGTACTAACTATAAATGAATATGTATTTTCAGTCTTTTACCTGTACCTCGCTTATAGGACAGAGTTCAGTGTTTTACACTTGTTCGCATTAGTCAACGATGTTTACAAACTCCTCCGTTTGAGGGGTTTTCTATGCATACAAAATCTCGGAGGGAAAAAATGCGAGCAAACAGCCTACATTTAAACTAAGGATTCATTGCTTAGTGTAGTTAGTGTTCTTTTGAATTGAAAGGACTGCTCGCTGATAAACGTAAGACATGTAGACTTTGGTCACAATTCAAAACTAATTAATGCACGTCAAATGTGTGATTTCGTGTTATTAATCTACTACACATCTCTCAATAATGCTTACTGTGCAGCACTACGTAAGTAGTACATAGTTTCAATTGAGTCTCGTTGCTGGCGGAACTTACGTTTTTATTGTTATAACTGCCTAAAGTCACCAGAATAAAAGTGATTCCTTCTTCTCTAGTATTTAAATGATTGAATAAATATCAAATATGTTTGTATAAACTTGATTTTTTTCTCCATTAGGCCGCTTGTGAATGCTGTCGTTTAAAAGTTAACCCAAAAGCAGCTTCTACAAATTGATTTAAATGCTAACTATAAAAGAATGTGTATCTGCAGTTTTTTATCTGTAAGAAGCTTAACGTACAAAGCTCCATACTTCACAGAGATTCACCGAAGTCAAGGTTGTGTCAAGGAGGTTGTCAGTGAAACGACTGCTTGATTTGAGCGGCAGTCTCAGCATCTTCAGTGTTAGGTTATTTAACTGTACCAATCTATAATATTCCAGAGATTCAGTGGAAGAAGAGGGGATCGCTGGAACAAGAACCTTATTCGCCTGACGTGCCGGATTCATGCATGAACCAATCATCATTCGACGATATCCTGGCGCAAACTCAGCTTTAACGAGGCCAAAGGTCTCGCAGCCGCGAGCTGGTTCAGTCGTGATTAAGGGGCTCCCAATGACTTATTTTGACCAAAGTAAGTAGCCACTCGGGGAGCGCTCAAGTGAACCTGTTTCCAACGCCAGTGCCGGTGAGCCAGCATCCAACAGGAGAGATTAAATTTCAGCGATTATCAAATTGAATGGTGGAAGGCCACCACCTTCGACAAGGGGATCGGCTAATTGTCATACATACGTGCTAGCAGTGGGACTGCATTCTATAAATACTACAACTTCCTTTGTATGAATTACCCGTATCCGATGCTTTCTCCGATTATGGATTCGAGGCTGAACCTAGCACGTCAGACTAATAGTCCTTGTTCTAGCGATCGCAACCACATATTCTCCACTAATTCCTTTGCCTATCATATTCGCATGCATGTCGAAGGTTGCTACTGGACAGTTTCGGAGCACTTTGGGCAAATTCCCTCAGAAGTATTCACAGACTAATTTTAACGAATCTCCGATCTCTCTCAGTCATTACTCCCAGAAAGCAGTTTTGAAGTTAAGCGCAGGGATTTGCAGTCTGCCGACATTTATCAAGTACCCACCATGCTATTAGCTTTGTGCTTTTCCTCCTCTTTTAATTATGGCATTTATCATGAGGAATTGGTCGTCCTGAGGCTGTGGCTTCATCCTTTGCAAATAAGCGCATTCGGCTAGATTTTCGGTGGCGTTGGACTCGGCTTATCTTCTTTGCAGCGCATAGGGAGAGAGGAGAAGGCTAATTTTTTCAAATGACATCGGAGTTTTTTGAAGGTCCCTTTGGCCCCAGTGTGCAGTGAAAGTCAAGAGTTCAGTTGGAAGTCATTCCAAAGGACGAAATAGAACTATGAGTTTGAAAATGTCATATGAGACAAAATCTTTGTAAAGCTATCTGAACGTTTATTTTGAATTTATAAGTAGATTATTACATTGAATTAATTAATTATTTATTTTTGACTTATATTAGTTATCACACGTCCCTCTTTGTTGTATTTGACAATAACAGGTCTCAATCAATTCAGGCGTGACATCGAATTAATGACGACTGTTCGGCCTAACTGGTACTGGCGCATTACTTGGCTAGTTATCACGCCACTTACTGCAATTGGATTGATTATCTTCAAAATCGTCACAGAGAGGCCGCTCACACTGGATAAATACGAATACCCAGCATGGGCGCAGGTCTTCGGCAGGTTGATTGGCGTTTTTCCCATCGTCTGCATCCCGGCCTGGTTTATCTTCAAGTACTGCCGAGAAGGTGGCTGGATAGTGAGTTCAAAGCCTGTAGTAGCCTTGATAGTAATGCTGAGATAATTTGCCACCTAAATAGTATTAAAGGTAGTATTACCATGAGTATGCTTAGCGGAATTACTAGCGAAAGTATTTAAAAAAAATATGAGTAAAATCTTTTTATTAGCAAATAAATTGGAGCGACCGCATTCTATTTAAAAGTAAATTGGCAGTAGTACTAGTAGAGAGAGAGAGGTATGTTTTATTTTGAATGTGTTATTCTGAAATTTTCTGCAGAAAGGTCCTCCATTCACCATAAATAAGATTGGGCAAACAAAACACATGCCATCGGAAAATCACATACGAATGGCCGAAGACTGCAACTACTGATATCATGAAGAATCGTCCCTGAATTACTCGCAAAATGACGAGATAATTGCAGTTCCTTCAAAACATTGCCACCATTATTTTCTTATGACCTCATTGTCGTAGTTCGAATAAACAAATAGGGTTAACTATCGGGATATAATGATCGAAACAGGCCAACCGATTTGCATATAATAAAATTTACATGAGGACGGAGAGCAGGAAAAAATGGTGGCTCAATTTCAAAAGCCCACCGGTAGTAGTGATTTTAAGGGACGTAGTAGTATTAGTAGTAGCAGTATTAGTAGTTGTATTAGTAGCAGTAGAAGTAGTAGTAGTAGTAGTAGTAGTAGTAGTGGTAGTAGTAGTAGTAGTAGTAGTAGTAGTTGTCGTAGTAGTTGCTAGTAGTAGTAGTAGTAGTAGTAGTAGTAGTAGAAGTAGTAGTAGTAGTAGTAGAAGTATAGGAAGATTAACGATGCCGCATAATGGCTAGTAGTAGAATTAGTAGCAGTAGTAGTAGTATTAGCAGTAGTAGTCGTATAAGTAGTAGTAGAAGTAGTGATTTTAGTACTAGTAGTAGTAGTAGTAGTAGACGTATAAGTAGTATTAGAAGTAGTGATTTTAATAGTAGAAGTAGTAGTAGTAGCAGTAGCAGTAGTATTAGTAGAAGTAGTAGTAGTATTAGTAGTAGGATGAGGAGGAGGAATAGTATTAACCTAGTAGTTGCGTTAGCATTGTTAATAAGGCCCAAAAATTTATTAGTAATGCCAATTGTGCTGTTGATAGTATCAGCCGTAGTAATGATAACCAGATGTCCGTACGGGTATTAATATCCAAATTATTAGTATATATATTCTTCCTTTTAATTGTGGTTATAGTATTGGTGTTATCAAAAGTAGCCACTGTAATATTCTTCACATTAGTATACATTATACTGTGAAGTTAATAGGTATAACCTTCGATAGCCTTATTTCAAGTAACTCTATGCATCTCCTGGCAATCCCATATCATAAACATATTGTTTATACAATTTGCATGGCATGGTTTGGGTAGAAAATGACCGTCAGCTTTGCCTGAAAAGTTTTTGCAGGTATTTATTCAACACGTTTGCCAAAAGGGAGTGTGACATAAGATCGAGGTCTCCATGCACGTCCCATAAAGGCCGTCCAAGTGCTCAAGCGCTCGTTGAGTGAGGAGCTGTGCAGGATGCCACGTCTAGACGTCCTCAACTCTTAGTCATTTTAAGGGATCGCTTTGTTCCGTTTTGGGTTATGAATCTGTGCTCGGGCCTCGTATTCTTTTTGAGTCGCGTCCTGCAGGTCTTCTCATTCTCTCGAAGTTCCAACGAATGCAGGTTCAAGGAATGATCGTCATCGCGGATTATAAACGCTCTTTTGATTGTGTTGAAGCCATTCACGTCATTGTCCATGAATTCCTACGTTGAAGGAGGGAAGAAGGTTAAACGCAATCATATCCAAAGACCTAGGCCGCTATGTGCCACTCGGAAATATGCACTCCATTTGCTGGCCCCATTGTGATTTGATGGACCTAAGTGTAGTACTGTGCATATTCGTACATCAAAACGAAGCAGCAATGGTCGCAACTGATAAGGTAGCCGGAACAAGTTATATTGAAGATCTGTTTCATCGGGTGCATTTTAAATTTCTTGCCGAAACTTAAAAACATCGGCAAAAGCAGTTCCGCCACAGCTCACGTTAAAGTACCGGAAGAAAGTAATGGGTCTTGAAAGGACCCCGTGAAACATTTCTGCTAACAAGTCCTCCAGATAAAACGTAGAGGAAAAACAGATAGGTTGAAAGCAGCTTACAAGTGACTGAAACGGCAATGGTGGCAAATGTTTTGAACTATTAATACCTTCCTCCACATAATCCCCGGCGATTTCGCTTGTGCCTGAGTTTCATCTGCCTACAGTCACTTGTAAAATACCAAGATATCCTATCGACGTCACGGTGTCTGCAGTCACATTCGCAGGTAACAGAGAATTGACGACGAGGGCTTTGTCGCTGTTGCCGCGCCGATTGGACTGCCACTAATCCCCGACACCGACTCGCTGTTTCCGATCCGATCGGAACCTGTTACTCATTTCAGTAGTTTCATTTGAAGTATTCAGTAAAGACTTTCGTGTTGGACACTGCAAAACAGCTTCTTATGATCGTTGAGTATGGCATATATGTTAAGGTCAAACAATTTGTTAGGCAAAGATTGGCTTCGCCAAATATTATGTTCTGGACACTTCAGTGTTGGGCTCATCGTGTAAAGGTTATTATAGCCACCTTTCCATCATTGTACTGCAGCATAGACCGGTCAAACTTCCAGGTCTCGGGCTATTTCCATCCAATCGACGGTCTCCCTTTGTATAAGGTAAACAATTTGGCGATTTTCCACACAGTGAGCAAGCAAGCTTTTTTATGTTGAAACACATAAACCGTTATGGGGGAGAGATTAGCAAGCTCTGGGGATAATTCGGTAAGCATCAATACGAGTAATCTGCCGGAGCCGTCCGATTTTAAACAAGAGAAGGTCTACCTTACACATCCAGTCGCAAATCAAACAATTTTGATGATTGCAGTATTCTGTCTGCTATCACGTACTGAAGTCTCCATAAATGTTCTGTTGTGAATACATATTGTAAGAAATCAAAGAGTCCCCGCAATTTCTCTGATATCTTGCGCAGAATCACCTGCAATAGTAGTATTATTAATAGTAATAGCATATGTAGGATTATTATTATCCTTAGCAGTAGTAGTATTAGGAGTAGTAGTAGTATTAGTATTAGTAGTAGTAGTAGTATTAGTAGTAGTATTAGTATTAGAAGTAGTAGTAGTAGTAGTAGTAGTAGTAGTAGTAGTAGTAGTAGAGATAGGAGGAGGAGGAGGAGTGGAAAAGGAGTATAATGTAAATAGTAATTTTTCAATTGCAATAGTACTCATATCTTAAAAGTAGACATAATATTAGAAAAATAATAGTTTTTAGCACTAGTATCAGCAGCTGCAGCGCTCATCATCGTAGCAGTACTACCAGTGATACACTTTTCTAACTTTTTTGTAGGTTTTACGTGAATTCTTTAAACCCACACACACCTGGGGTCCCGCTGAGGATGAAAACCTAAACCGTTATGGGGGAAAGATTAGCAAGCTCTGGGGATAATTCGGTGGGCATCAATACGGGTAATCTGCCGGAGCCGTCCGATTTTAAACAAGAGAAGGTCTACCTCACACATCCAGATGCCAATCAAACAATTTTGATGACCACAGTATTCTGTCTGCTATTACGTACTGAAGTCTCTAAAAATTTTCTGTTGTGAATACATATTGCAAGAAATCAAAGAGACCCCGCAATTTCTCTAATTTCTTGCGCAGAATCACCTGCAATAGTAGAAGTATTAATAGTAATAGCATATGTAGGATTAATATTATCCTTGGCAGTAGTAGTATTAGTAGTATTAGTATTAGCAGTAGTATTAAGAATTAGTATTAGTATTAGTAAGTTGAACTACGTCAAATAGCATGCAGTCGCAAAGGAAGTGTCACGTGACAGCTTACTGATAAACACTACTCAAACATGCAAGTTGTCAGTAGACGAGGTTAGCGTAAGGTGTTTAGGTGAGCATTTTGTCGCCCCAGAGAAATCTCCCCAAGTGCGATTAAGGCTGCCCACCTATGGACAGTGGTTAATCAGGCGGATGATGAGGATACGAGATAGGGAATAGGAGTGTTTCATTAACCCCCTGTAGAGCAAACGCGTCATGGCATATCGCAGACACAATCTCCGCTTACCTGCTCCCCTTTGGCTTCATCCCTATCTGGGTTTCTGGCGGAAGATGTAAAGCAGAAATGAGGGGCCCATCCTTCTTCCAGGAGCTTCGTAGCACATTTCCTACAAATGTAGCCCTGTAAGAATTTGGCTTAATAATGCAGAATCTCACAGTTCCGAGGAAGAAATTTATTAAGCAGAAAATATATATATTTTCAAATTATTTTCTTAAGACTGGTTTCCCGTGAATTTGTGTGCCAGTAATTGAAGCATCCTTACTTCAAAGAAAAAGACATTCCAAATATTGCGTTTGTTCCTGGACGCCAATAGCCACCAGATGAGAAAACTCTCCTGTCTGGGAAAAATGTCTCAGAGTTCATCGAAAGACAGCAGACACAGGTGGTCTACAGAGATACCATTTTTTAAAATCAACTTTGTACACCCAGTGAATAGGGTAAGCTAGCTCGATAGAAATCCTTTCTTCTCATAACTCCCATACCCTAAGTGTGCTGCAGTCTACGGAAGTTAAACCGTGTTCCAGGAAGCTGTTCAGAAGAAGAAGAGGCGATCACTGGAGCATATGGTTTGCTGGCCATCAGTTGCAGAAAAATGTAACTGGGGCACAACGTGTGCAGTATTTATATGACATGGTTTCTGGACCATCAAAAGCCTACTCTCATTAGCAGACCTCGTGTTCATAGCTGGGGTCTTAGTCGATGCGATGATTGCTGTTTGTCCGTACCCGAGTTGTTAATGCCTATAATGTCATCACCGTTGTGTATTCCTGGCGTGACAATTACTTGGAAAATGGCTCATTCTCACTGGGATTGCGGGCTACCCGCATCCGCCCCGCGTGTCTAGCAATTTTGCAGAGGCAAAATCGCAACACAGAATATGGAGCCGCGAGGTCATTGTGCTTAGTAATCGACTGTGGGCCAGAGAACCATAAATTAAACAGTTCAAGGCTCACGCGCTTGCCAGCCCTTGCCAGAATTTCGGCCTCATTCGGTTGCAGCTCATCTGACGGGTACCAGCCGCACCTTCAAGTTTTATGATCCAGGGCTGACAACCGCCTGAGCCATGAACTGCTCTAGTCATGATTCTCTGGCTCGCAGTCGATTAACAAGCGAAATGACCTCGCGGCTCCATATTCTGTGTTACGGTTGGCATGGGTAAAATTGCTAGACACAGGGAGAAGATTCGGAAGACCAGCAGTGCCCTTGAAAGTGAGTCAAACGTCAGACACCATGTTTCAGAGATCACCTCTTGATCTTCTGACCGGAAAATCTATCTATAAGCGTATAAAAAAACAGCAGCTAGCGGTGAACAGATAATACCGTTTATCCTAGGCAGTCATGCACACATTTAACACAGGGAGGCATTTTCAAGGACAAAACACACAGAGTTTGCACATACTCAACCAAGCTATGCAACGACTTCATAGAAGCAGTAAGCGGAAGCGAGACACGCACCAGTAGGCCTATGGATATGACTGCAACACACAAAATTAGGCAGCTCAACTAGAGGCGGACACAGCCAATTCCGAATGAAAACTGAGTGCAGTAGACAGTGAACTAGATAAACAGTTTAAAAAATGGGCATGCGGAACGTTCTTCGTTCCAAAGTTACTTGTATGTAGATAATTTCGTCTCTTTCTAACTAAATATACGAGAAGATGGGTCTGCCATTAAAACTTCTTGTCCGGATCGCCTCACTCCATGTACTGCACTTAATAATTTCAAAAATATTTCCCAAATATATATATATATATATATATATATATATATATATATATGAGAAGAAGAGGCGATCACGGGAACCATGTTTATATTGTCTAGACGTTTCAAAATCAAACAAGATTTCAAGGTCGGAGGTAAATATTGTACCGCGCCCCACAGTATTTATAGGTGTTAACATTTCCGATAATACGAGATTACCTAGGTTTTTGAATTTGCGTAGAGGAGTGGCCGGGTTGGGGGTGGAGATCCTCAGTCCTCATGCTGCTTGATGGGCAGGGTGGTGTTTCATCCTTGGCGATCATCCTTTGCCTGTTCACTGAGTCCGTGGTGGACTGGGCCGGCGTTCGCACGTCGGCTGTAGTCGTCAATGCCCCCATCGACCGAAGCTGCCGCCCCAGGCTGTTAATCTTGGTTGCGATCGCACCTCCGTGTGTTTTCGCACCTGCCGTATAAGTGGTTGAGTTGGCCGAGGCGATAACTGTTATTTCGTCGGGTTTGGGTTGTGTTGCGATTGCGTGCGTGTCCGCCATGAACTCACCCATGTTCGGATGCACGTAAGGCCCATGTTCACGTTGGCTCTTTCGATTATTGAGCTGCGTCTGGAGGTCTTGGTAGGCCGTAGGAAGCTACGAGCTACGAGCAACGAAAGATGCGGAGCTGGTGGATATGCTTTGAAATATAACCCATTCATCTCAAGAAGAGAACGATGTTCTGGTGCACAATATGTCATCGAAAACATTTGTCGCCTGCAAAATTGAAAGTGCTGAATCATGAAGCTTGCTTAAACATCGCAGACGCCGATCCTGTCAATCTCGTGGCCACTGTCGAGTCGATTCTCAAACAAACCAAGGAATCCGACGAAATAAAGCACCTTATTCGGCAGCAGATAACCTCTTAGGTGATGGCGCACAAACCCCGTGGAATCATTTCCAGAGCGGAACAGAGGGCTCTCAAGACACTGAGGGCTGACACCAGCATCGTGATTCTGCCAGCAGACAAAGGACCCTCCACGGTAGTGATGAATAAGACGGACTACATCCAGAAGGCCAAGAACTTACTGGAGGACCGACAGGCGTACCTGCCATGTGACGATGAACCGATGAAGAAACTTGTAACGGAACTGAACAAGACACTCGCTGACATGAAAAAGAACAAGGTCATTACTAAGTTGGTACGACTGGCCATTAAACCAATAGACGCGGCCGCAGCAAGGTTCTACGGACTACCAAATGTACACAAGGCTGGTTCTCCCCTCAGGCCAATCGTGTCATTGCGCGAGGCACCAATATTACTTCTGGCAAAATGGCTTTTCCGAAATTTGCGGTCGCTCACCTCGGACGCGACCACGACGGTCTGTTCAGCAACTGAATTCCTGCAACAGCTCCAAGGACTCCAAATTACTGCAGACGAGGTGATGGTGTCATTCGATGTCACCTCTCTCTTCACCTCGATCCCACAAGGCCTGGCAGTCGAAACAGTCAACGAACTGCTCGAGAGCGGGTACAACGAGACGGACGAGACGGTGAAACGGAGACATCTTATCCAGCTCTTAAATGTCTGCCTGTAGACGTACTTCACTTTCGAAGGAACAACGTACGAGCAAATCAAGGGGACGCCAATGGGATCGCCACTCTCGGGCTTCATCACAGAGACAGTACTCCAAAAAGAAGAGACCCTGGTTTCGCAAACAACAAACCGAAATTCTGGACTCGGTATGTGGACGATACCTTTGTCATCATTGAGCGGGAATAGGTCGAGAAATTTCTAACAGCATAAATTCTATTTTCCCTGACATCCAGTTTACAATGGAGGTAGAAGTCAACAACCAGCTGCCATTCCTAGACGTTCTCGTCCATCGAAAACCCAGTGGGAACCTAAAAACGACGGTGTATAGAAAGGCCACTAGTAGCCGCCAAATCCTGAGTTACCATAGCGAACATCCGTATGCCACAAACGCAGTTGTGTTCGAACACAATACAAAAGGGCTGAAACAAACTGCAGCGAGCCAGGCGAAAGAAAGGCAGAACGTCGATACCTCCAACGCCTATTCATGGCCAACGGGTATCCCCGCAACTTCATCGAACGTATTAGACAGTGCAGGCAAAGCTGAAGGCCAGCGAACGAACAGCCAAAGATATAGCGAGCGAGGCCATACATTGACGGTGTTTCGGAGGCGGTCTCCCGTCTCATAAGACCGATGGGTCGAAACAAAAACGTCATCTAACGGGTTCAATGCAATTTCTGCGTAGTCAACTACATTGGAAAAACCGGGAAACATCTACAAACCCAAGTCGGAGAACACATGAGGGTGGTAAGAAGAATGAACCCACTGCCTTTGGTGGTGGACCATTACGCAGACTCTGGACACACTTTCACCTTCCAGAATGCCGAAACTCTAGGTCTGGGAAGTGACCGCGTGGCAAGGGAAAAAATCGAGTTCTGACACACGGGAAAACCTCCATCAATCGTTGTGTGACGCTTTCTACGGCCTACCAAGCCCTTCGGACGCAGCTCAATGATCAAAAGACCCAACGTGAACATGGGCCTAACGTGCATCCGAACATGGGTGAGTTCATGGTGGACACGCACGCAATCGCAACACAACCCAGACCCGACGAAAGAACAGTTATCGCCTCGGCCAGCTCAACCACTTATCCGGCAGGTGCGAATACACACGGAGGTGCAATCGCAACCAAGATTAACAGCCTGGGGCGGCAGCTTTGGTCGATGGAGGTACTGACGACTACTGCCGACGTGCGAACGCCGGCCCACGACCAGATTGAGAACAAGCCATCACCCGCCCTTCCCCGTCCATTACGGACTCAGTGAACAGGCAAAGGATGATCGCCAAGGATGAAAAACCACCCTGCACATCAAGCAGCATGAGGACTGAGGATCTCCACCCCCAACCCGGCCCCTCCTCTACGCAAATTCAAAAAACCTAGGTAATCTCGTATTATCCGAAATGTTAACACCTATTAATACTGTGAGGCGCGGTACAATATTTACCTCCGACGATGAAATCTTGTTTGATTTTGAAACGTCAGGACAATATAACCATGGTTCCCGTGATCGCCTCTTCTTATCCTTTAGTTCCAGGAATGCGCATCTTCGCTTCTATTAGCAATACATATATATATATATATATATATATATATATATATATATATATATATATATATATATATAATGTCATACACTGCCTCACGAATGCGCCCTTAAAACGGATAACAACCCAGGAGAGCAGCAACGACTGCTCAGTCCGCTGATTGACGTGGGGGAGGCCAACAGGCACGCTGCCTTGCCTAAACCTACGACGGCTCCAAAGGGGACAGCAGTCACGCGAGTTCGCCGGCTTTCAACCTCGGGGAGGACTAAGGAAGTCAGCGGCGATCGGGCAGGTCAACGTTCACGCATACACCATGGATATAATACGAGGCACATTGCAAGACTGACTAACTCAAGTCCACCAGGAGCAGCAAGGACTTTACTCTGATGCTGGAAGCGAGAAGGCTTTCGAAACGTCAATTCAAATACAATTTGGTCCATGAACTCGCCCCCTCTTCTTCTTATACTTCTTTAGGAGATGATAAACGCGATAAGATAACGGGACCTCGAGTCTTTACGCATATTAGTTTATGCTATGGGCGCACAGCCCTTCACTCGGCACGTAGATGGGAGGCTTTTGCGAGGCGAGAGTCATCCACCTACGCTCAGCTGAAATTCCTGCACCGGTGTCTTGACGAGAACGTCTTACCGAAATGCCTCGCATATAGACCGCCTGTGAACACTAAACTATGCCAGCCGACGATGGCAGATTTCAAAAAGAGAATGAAAGGGTGCTAATACGAGATCGTCCCGTTCGAATTAACAAATACCGCCGTATGATTAAATAACATTCGTCGACTTGCCAGTCAATTTTTACGATGCACGAATTGGAAACCCTCAAAACGTCAATCCTATACAGTGCATGAAGCCATCGCAAATCACGTGATGACCAGCTGTCTGGAAAATTTGAAAAAAATCCGTCCGAGAAAGCTAGCCTCTTCCGATGGTGCCCTGGTTCACAACTTGTCCTCTCATCGGCTCACTCAGCAACAACTAGCGGTTCTATCCTATGACGCAAAATTCAACACGAAAGATGCTCGACCAGAAGACTTCATTGCATCCTTCGAGTCGGCGCTCCAGAAGTGCGATGCTGTTGAGGAGTGCAAAAACGCCATGCGGCAACAAGTGGCAAATCTGCTCCTCCAGGACCAACGTCAGACAACTATTTCAAAGGCAGAAGAACGAGAACTTTTGAAAATACGAAAAATAGAGGACATTGTAACCCTGCCCGCAGACAAAGAGCGCTCGACTGAGTAACCTCTTGATGGACAAGGAATCCTATGTGCCATCGACTACTAGTGACTTCAAAAAGCTCGTGAACAGCATAAACAAGACGGTCGACAAGCTGAGGACGGCAAGAGCTCTTACGCGAAAAGAAGCGCTGGCCACAAAAGCCACTGATTCCGCGATGGCACGCTTCTACGGCCTGCCGAAGGTTCACAAGCCAGGAGTGCCCCTACGCCCCATCGTCTCCTTACGTGGCACCCCAACCTTTGGGCTGTCAAAGTGGTTGTATCAGTGACTTTGTTTCCTAACCAAGGATTCGAAGTGGACAGTGAAGTCAGCTGACGAGTTTTTAAGGCGCATCAAACATCTTGAAGTAAAGGCAGACGAGGTGATGGTGTCCTTTGACGTGATCTCGTTATTTACCTCTATCCCACCCGCATTGGCTATCGAAACTATCGACGGCTTTCTCCAGGAAAAATATAACGAGACCGACCAAAAACTCAAACGAGTGCATATCATCGAACGCCTAGAAATGTGTCTCAAGACGTTCTTCACATTCAACGGCCAGGTCTACGAGCAAAAGAAGGGACGGCCAATGGGCTCGCCTCTGTCTGGACTAATTTCCGAAGCAGTTTTGCAGAGGCTTGAGCAGCTGGTCTTCAGCTCGTACCCACCAAATTTCTGGGCCAGATACGTCGACGACACGTTCGTCATAATCAAGAGGACTCACTTGTAGGCTTTCAGGGCATTGTTGAATTCAATCTTTCCCGACTCCAGTTTACCATGGAGGAAGAAGTCAACAATCAGTTGCCCTTCCTTGACGTCGAAGTTACAAAGCTGGCAGACGGGAAGATAAGGACAACGGTCTACCGTAAGGCAACCAACACTAGGTGTATCCTCCAATTCCGAAGCAACCACCTTGATTATTCTCTGGCGTCCATATACCAGAAACCGCATAGAGAACGCTGGGGGACCCACTGAGGAGCCAAACCCCTCGTTGCTGCGTCACGCAGCAGCAGAAACATTGGAGAAACACGTGTCTGGGATTTTAGCTAGTACTTATGTCAGAAGTACGGAATAATATATGTGCAATATAAGATTCATACTATTTGTAGTACTACTTGTTTGTAGAATGGGCATTACGTGGTTATTCCACAGTGGTTGATTGTCTTCGACCCAAATGTTCATTGAAATTTCGGGTCTGACCCTAAAAAAGTCATGTCCGAATTATCTGACTCCACGTCCTGCACTTAATAATTTCAGAAATTATTTCCTTGATTATTCTCTGGAGTCCATATACCAGAAACCGCAAAGAGAACGCTGGGGGACCCACTGAGGAGCCTAACACCTCGTTGCTGCGTCACGCAGTAGCAGAAACGTCGGCGAAACACGTGTCTGGGCTTTTAGCTAGTACCTATGTCAGAAGTACGGTATAATATATGTGCCATATAAGATTCATATTATTTGTAGTACTACTTGTTTGAAGAATGGGCATTACGTGGTTATTCCACAGTGGTTGATTGTCTTCGACCCAAATGTTCATTGAAATTTCGGGTCCGACCCTGAAAAAGTCATGTCCGAATTATCTGACTCCACGTCCTGAACTTAATAAATTCAGAAATTATTTCCTTGATTATTCTCTGGAGTCCATATACCAGAAACCACATAGAGAACGCTTGGGGACCCACTGAGGAGCCAAACCCCTCGTTGCTGCGTCACGCAGCAGCAGAAACATTGGAGAAACACGTGTCTGGACTTTTAGCTAGTACCTATGTCAGAAGTACGGCATAATATATGTGCCATATAAGATTCATACTATTTGTAGTACTTCTTGTTTGTAGAATGGGCATTACGTGGTTATTCCACAGTATTTGATTGTCTTCGACCCAAATGTTCATTGAAATTTCGGGTCTGAACCGAAAAATGTCATGTCCGAATTATCTGACTCCACGTCCTGCACTTAATTATTTCAGAAATTATTTCCTTGATTATTCTCTGGAGTCCATATACCAGAAACCGCAAAGAGAACGCTGGGGGACCCACTGAGGAGCCGAACCCCTCGTTGCTGTGTCACACAGCAGCAGAAACATCGGCGAAACACTTGTCTGGGCTTTTAGCTAGTACCCATGTCGGAAGTACGGTATAATATATGTGCCATAAAAGATTCATACTACTTTTAGTACTACTTGTTTGTAGAATGGGCATTACGTGGTTATTCCACAGTATTTGATTGTCTTCGACCCAAATGTTCATTGAAATTTCGGGTCTGACCCTAAAAAAGTCATGTCCGAATTATCTGACTCCTCGTTCTGCACTTAATAATTTCAGAATTTATTTCCTTGATTATTCTCTGGAGTCCATATACCAGAAACCGCATAGAAAACGCTGGGGGACCCACTTAGGAGCCGAACCCCTCGTTGCTGCGTCACGCAGCAGCAGAAACATTGGAGAAACACGTGTCTGTGCTTTGGCTAGTACCTATGTCGGAAGAACGGTATAATATATGTGCCATATATATATATATATATATATATATATATACGTAAAAATTAAAGATCCCGATATTTTATCGCGTTCATCATATCCCAAAGAAGAAGAGAGCGCAAGTTCTTAAACCCACCTGTTCTACTTACAGCCGCTGTGCACCTGCTGGCGGGCCTCGAGAATTAGCCTCAAGACAGAGCGGTACGAGTAAGTACTCTTAGCGATCAGTGAGCGGTCATCAATGAATGCAAGTCTATATCACTCATCCAAACCAGCAAAATAGTTATTTTGTGGCTCAAAGGTTAGACGTTTGACTTTTGCTCAGCGAGTCTCGGGTTCGATCCCAGGGGGTGGCGCACCACCTGGGGTTAGATTTGACTGGCTAACGAGGCCTAATAAGCCAGAAATGGCCATTCGGCTGTGCGGCTGCTGTTGGGGCTCGATAGTGAGTGAGTGAGTTCCGTTATCGATCGGTGAACGTTCATCAACGAATTAAAATCAAATCGTATTTTTACTGACGTTTTGAACGCCTTCAGAGTATTATGGTTGATGTTCCTGGTGATCTTGCGTTAGTTAGTCTTGCTGCTTGCCTCGTATTATAGCCGTGGTGGACTCGCGAACTTTGACCGACCCATTCGCTGCTGACTACCTTGGATCTCCTCGTGTTTGGATGCTGGCGGACCACGAGATCGCTGTCCCCTTTGGGACTGTCGTAGGTTTAGGGAAGTCACTGTCGCTGTTGGCCTCCCCCACGTCAATCAGTGAACTGGTCAGTCGTTGATGCTCTCCTAATTTGTTTCCGTTTTGCGGGCGCATCGGTGAGGCAGTGTTCGACTTTGGTCACGTGACCTCCAGCCGCCACCCCTATTTTCCGTGAGCATTGGCTCTCGGTTCCACGGGTTTTTGCCCTATTGGCTCTGTCCGAATTTGATCCGAGCCGCAGAACGCTAGGGTCTGGTAGGCGAAATGTAAGTCTCCAGCTCGATTGAGCGTTCCAGTTGAGGACCAACTTTGGAGCACCAGTCTGGCCATCTTCTCATTAGCTCAGCAAATTACCTCACTTTTCAAAGGAGAAATCAAAGGTTCAGCTGTGTGTGTAACCATAAACCAAAGACAGCTGTCCTTGCGGTTTGCTTTGCGTTTGTGTTCATGCAATCTTGTGCCCATGCGCCTGCCCGTTTTAACCAACGTACCGCATCGCAATCTTTGGCGTGGTATGGTGTATACCACTACTGATTATTTTGCTACCGGCAGTGGGTGTTCGGGCTTCATGACTCGCAGTCTGATTTCGCATTCTGATTTATGAGCCAGGTTTTAGGATTCTGGCCGTTGCCTCTGAAACGTTCCTTACGTAAGTGATTAAGTGCCAAAACTTTGGCTTTTGTTTGCTCGACCATGCAAAATGCACCTTCCTGAGGCATTTGCGGATGAAGGACTCTGGATAATCGTTGACTGTAAAATGTGCATTTATGTACTTAATCTCCTCTTTCTTCACTCTGTCACCTGACCCCTTTAGACACATGTTAGCGACGCATCTGATGTTTTTTTTATTTGAAATATTCTTTTATTCTGTGAACAGGCAGATGATGAGGTTAAGGATTCTTCAACCGTTGGCCAATCGGGCCCAGTGCCCCAGTTTACCTTGGAAGAACCGTCCCCAAAACCCAGGAGGTCTAAAAGAAAGGCGCCGTCATTTTCTGACTTGAGAGATACGCTTCCTAAACGCGAAGGATAGACAAAACCCCACACCTCGGGCAGAAGCTGATATAACATCAACTGACCAGAACTGGCTATCCCCTTTACTTCTCCTTCTGCTTACCTCTCGTCCGTTCCCCACTCAACCCTCACTCCCCTTCCCTTTTGATCCCTTATCGACAACGCAAAATGCCCATTTCTGACTTTCTTTAAACGCCTATTTTCTGACTTTCGTAAAACGCTTTAAGCTACCACTTTTTTGTGATTTGACAGATACTTGTTCAAAACTGTGAACCCTTTCGCCAGATGGTTTTTAATGTTCGGTTCCAATTTATTAATACCATTGGAAGTCTCCGGAACTTTAATGCTTGTGTGCCATTAAAAATGTTATTTGGAATTTTAAAAAACCTGATATACATTTGCGTTTTAAGTGGTTCACTGATCACCGAGAATGCGTAAACACAAATGAGCAAATAAGTAGCTTAATTAGGTCATTCGAATTCTAGTTTCTTATTCTTCCCCCCAGAATTGGCGAAATAAATGCACTAGATTAAGGTATTTCGTCTGGTCCGATTAGTGCGATGTCTCAGGTTCTCATGGTGTACGGACGACCTAAACAAAGGAATAGAAACAAAACGTCAGTTGGCATTGTCCTTATGTGGGCTAATGGATTTCTGTGGCCAAAAGGCTGAGGTCAGATTTCAGATTATTTGATAAGGGAAATAAGAAATGCCTTTGAAATCCCATTGATTAGAATCCGTTGCGTTGTATACGCCTGTACATGTACACTTAGAAATTACCACTATTAAAATGCTATTCACAAAATGTCACTAGCATTGTAATTAAAGCGAACCATGTGGCAAATTGGTTAAGGTAGAAATATCGATAGGCGGCACGGCGGCAGCGAGCCAGACACAGTCAAACGCACGCAGACAATGAATGACAGGCATGGAGCGAAGGTTGATCATCTTTCGGAATATTTCATGTTTGTTTTCACGAGGGAAATTGGCTTCAACCCTTCGGAGAATGACCTAAAAGAAGTCACAATAATTGACATCACGCAGTACGCTCTAGTAATTTTTTCGTTTGAGCTGCTGAAACTAAATGAGTCAAAAGCACCAGGTTCCAATTACTTCACATCGAAAATGTTGAAAGACATCGCAAGTGTGATGGAAAATCCATTTTTGATGTTTTCAATGCATCCGTTTAAGTAGGCTGTCTGCCAGCCTCTTGCAAAATCTGCGTGGATTGCACCATTTTATAAGGGCAGACCCCGGCTTTCCGCAAAAATTCCAGACCAATCAGACTTACCTCCATCTCCTGGAAGAATAATTGTAGTTCCTAGAGCTAAACAATCTACTTTCCGATTTTCAGCATGAATTCCCCAGAGGAGGATCATGTGAAACGAAGGTCCTTAATTGCTCTGACTGTTGGACTCAGTTGCGTTGGATTCATTTTTCCAAATTCCCCTTGGACGGGAAAAAGGAGAACGGAACTCCGCAGATTGATGTTGTTGGAAAAGCGACCAACACAAAGAGAAATTCTTCCCTTTCATTGCTTTGTCACCTACACGCACACACACCTTTTCCCCACATCAACACGAATGTCAGCTAGGGTGTTGGCCCATATAACACGTCTTCCTCCCGAAGTGCATGCAGGTAGGTCAGGAACGTAATACATGATCCAACTCAGGGAACGAAATATAGGTCAGCGAGTTATATGAGACCGGTAATAATAGGATTTTGATGAATGGGGCTTAAGGAAGAAATGGAGAAGGTCAAACTAATGTTAACCATATCTATTGCTTTGGTTAGAGGTGGCATTGGTTGCCGGGTTATTAGGATCACTCAATCGTTTGTTGCCTCGACAAATATGCCGATGGCGAGATATGGTGGATTAACCTCATGCCGAGCAATATGCGTGATATCGTTCCGAGGTGATCGCGTCCACTTCTTCTCAATTACATCCTGGGACTCGCATTATCATTTGAATTGACAATGGATAGAGGTAGGGTTACGTTGGTATGTAGTGCGGTCGCATATTACACGCTGACCTATATTTTGTTCCCTGAGTAAGGTCGCATATTACGTTCGTGCCTACGGGTAGTCTAGTTGACAACTGCCTTTACCAAAGACAAAGGAATACCGATGGAGAGCAAACAGAAAGACCTGAAGTATCCTGTGTATTGTCATACAAGAAGAACGCCTTCGAAACCAATGAGCACATGCTAAGACCAGTCAATGTGGGTCTCAGATACCGGTCGGAAGTTGATATTCGCCGAGGAATCAACATATA